>JAJAGP010003480.1:25000-72756 GCA_025084515.1 Ancistrus triradiatus
CCACTCGTGAACAAGAAGCGCAATAGGGGTCAACTGGAATATGCCAGAAGGAATTCGGATAGGCCTGCAGAGTTCTGGGACAGTTCTATAAAGTGAAGCCAAGCTGGAATTGTTTGGCCATATGGATCAGCGGTTTGTCTGGCGAGGCTTATGACCAAAAGAATACTGTCACTATGGTCAAGCATAGAGGTGGGTCAGTGATGATGTGGGAATGTTTTAGAACTTGCACTATTAACTGTGTGACTGCCATGATGGATTCACAGAAATACCAAGATATTTTGATGAGGGATTTTTTCCCTAGTGTGTTAAGTTTGACTCTTGGTGACTCTTCACCAGTACAGTCATACCAAACACACTTCCAAGTTAACCAAAGCTTGGTTAAGGAATCAGTCCTGGGCTGTGTCTCCCAAAAGCATAGTGGCTAACTGTGTTATCATTATATATAGTTTGAACGATGCAGTTGCAATGCAGGTGTTTCCCAAAACCGTAGTTGGAACTATCAAGGCATCTACGTCAGTAACTTACAAAGTATGGACCATAGTTAAGTGAGACAGATGTTTCCCAAAACCATAGCTTGAACAAATGTATGTAAACAGTGTCGTTAAGTTTCATAATTTGAACTACAGCTGTTAATCTGTCATTAGAAGCTTATATAATAAGCTTTATTATCAAATAAAAGATAAATGATCTACGGGTAACGAACCTACGACTTCGTTACATACCACAGTGGATCGTCATAACCACTGATTCTCACCCCCGGCTGTCGGCCTGGGTACTAAAAGGCGCAAGTCTTTATAGTGTTCATAAATCATTTGTTTATTTATTTTTAATATATTTGTATATAGTGCCTATAAATGTATTGGATTAGGTAACATATGTACTTTCTCTTTTTTAAAACGCATTTCCTAATACTAGGCTGTTATAATTCCAACTATTTATTGTAATTGCATGCTAATTGTTAATTATATTGTTAATAATAATAATAATAATAATAATAATAATATATTCATCCTGACGTTGTGGAAATGACGTTAGTCTGTCTCAGAAGGGTCAAAGGGTGTTTCAGGGAGCATGAGACATCATTTTCACATATGGATTGGCCACCACAGAGTCCAGACCTGAACCCCATTGAGAATCTTTTGGATGTGCTGCAGGAGACTTTGTGCAGTGGTCCGAATCTCCCATCATCAATACAAGATCTTGGGGAAAAATTAATTCAGTTCTGGACAGAACTGCTTCTGCAATGTCAAAACATTTATGTCTGCCCAGAGTTGCATTACATTTTCCCCAAGATCATGTACTGATGACGGGAGATCCAGCACATCCCAAAGATTCTCAATGGGACTCTGTGGTGACCAATCAATGTGTGAAAATGTTGTCTCATGCTCCCTGAACCACTCATTTACCCTGTGAAACAGATCAACATCTTTTCCACGACCACAGGATGTGTCTTTCGACATGGTTGTTTAACAAATGAGAAGCTACTCACTGCATCAGTTAGGGTTAAATAACTTGTTGCCAGCTGAAACATAATCACCAGTGTCGCCATTATCCGACGGGAGGCTTTTTTTTTAATGATTTAACTACTTGCTTAGTGAAATCCAGGTGGTGAAGTTTTTTTTGGCCGGGCAGTGTATTATAAAGTTTGTGCATGTTTACCATTGTAAAAGTCAGCCAGAACACAGAAAACGGATTGACATTTGAGGACAGTGAACGCTTCCTTTTTAAGATTTTAAGTCTCGTGGTACCTCGGTTCTCGACATTAATTCATTCCAGAAGGCCTGTCAAGAACCAAAAATGACCTGTACTGAGCAAATTTTTCCCATAAGTAATAATGTAAATTGAATTAATCCGTTTCAGACCCCCAGAATATCCATACTGTATAAGCCATTATATGCAGTAATGGACTTGCATTGTACAGATGCTTAGATTTATGAAGGGGATATGTTCCGACAAAATCCATCATAACTTAAATGTATCATGAACTGAGGAGTTTAACAAGTGTTTGGTAGAGCAGTCTATACTGTTTAATAGCAAAGATATGGAAAGGATACTCTGATAAGTAATGATTAGTAAGTTAACGTTTAAAACAATTACATTTATCTACAGTTGGCCCAAACACAAAGCTTATTTAATAATAAAGTGTTAAAAAATCTTATGTAATTTAGTGACTGTGAATGGATTGAAAGTGAACAGTAACAGAAAACATTCTCTATTGATGAACTCTGGGTGCTAACATAGCTGGTAAGCTAACTGCAGCCTGTGTTTTGGATCATTCAATTCCTGTTTTGCTTTTAGTTGGCTTTTATAAATTAGTCAGGTCAAGTCAAGTCAGATTTATTTATATAGCGCTTTTACAATGGAGCATTGTCTCAAAGCAGCTTTACAATTTTACATTATCTCCTAATATCTACGTCCAATCCCAAATTGAGCAAGCCAAGGGCAACAGTGGAAAGGAAAAGCTCCCTAAGTGTTATGAGGAAGAAGCCTTGGCAAGACCAGGACTCAAAAAGGGACCCATCCACCTTGGGTGGCGTAAATGATAAATTAAGAATGAAACTAATTTATATAAACTAATAAGTCATGGAGTCATAGTTCAAATAAAATGTAAAATATGCACATTGGAATTAAGTATTCCGATACACATTAAGTAGTCCGATACACTCTTGAGCAGGAAAGTCATTGGCGGCACTTTGTCCCCAGATAACCGGAGGAGAGAGTGAGTTACTGGCCTCTGGTGTGGCCTGGGTGTGGTGAGACTGGAGCTGATGATGGAAACGACTTGAGTGAAGCTGAAGCGGATGAACATCATGTGTGGGACAGGTACTGGTACCGGAACACAGCTCGGAGAGAAAACAGAAAATGTAGTTAGTTATTAATTAAGAGCACAGTGTCTATTAACAATCACTGATGCCATATGTAGCATGAGACCCCGGCAGCATTAGCTATGGCAGCATAGCTAGAAAGATTATAACCGGAAGGTAACACAGCCAAGAGGGATCACATGAGACATCGGCAACCCCACGGGAGGCAGAAGACAGCAACCCAACATCTCTGATCACCATAAGACTCTGACTATGAACCCCCAGCTCTGCCCTTAGTCTAAGGCAAGGATGCACAAGTCAAGATCAAGAGGACCGAGGCCCAGTTCAGCCAGACCGGTTAATGAACAAGGTATGACAAGGCACGCAGGCCAGACATGACTCCAGACTCCGGCCCCAGTGACCCAAGCCATGCATCCTGGTACTAATCTTTTAGGACCCATGGAGTCTTATTTGCACTAAGAATACAGTTCTGTAGATGTAAAAAGTATTGTACATGTAAAAATCAGAAAAGAACCACTAAAAAATAGCAGAGATCTTCTCTAAAGGCTATTGTGAACCTGAATCACTGTGTACTAAATTGTGATTTGTGAATCATGAATCGAGTTTAGGCTGAAACGAGTTGTGTGGCTTGATTACCGAGCAAACAATGAGACCCGAGTCAAATTTTTCTAGTCAAAATTGGTCGGAAAATGAATTTGACGAGTTCCGAGGTGCTCGAGAACCAAGGTACCACTGTATGACAGAGGCGATCACATTGGGAACTATGCTTTTAGGAAATGTCCTGCTCACGTGGGTCAACTAATTCTGGTCCAAACATAGTTCTACAATTATCTTGCACAAGAAGAACGGGCAAATATTCCACAAGAGGTGTCATATGCTAGCCAGCACTTGCTGAAATCACTCATTAGAGGTTATCAATGCAAAAGGATATTCCACCAAGAGGCCTACTAAGGTTGGGTTGAATAATACTAGATGCTTTTCACTAAACTCAAATGATTCAAATCCAACCTCTTTTATGCACTTTTATGTAACATATTCTTTTGTTGTTTACTGAGACTTATTGTTGTATATTTTCAATCAATTCTATACACCTCACCATAATACCCTTTAAGGTGAAGGGGTTGCAAGTGAATGTGGAATATTATTTTTACATTTGAACTTATCAAGTCAACGTTAATGTAGTACCGTGCATAGCCTGTGGAATTAAATTGATTAGGGTAGAAGTTAGGCTAGATAAGGAAATTATATTAGGCTTTTAGAAACTCAAATGCTGATGTAATTTATTAATTGTCATTAACAAAGGTTTAGTAAAAAAAAGTTAATTAAACTCATTAACAGGCCATGTACAGCTCAGGCAGGGTCCCTTTCTTATTGCTTCCCTCTTTTTTGACCGTGAATCACTAAAGCTCGAATGGCTTTAATGCATTCTTTTATTCTATGTATTATATACCAGACTTATTTTACCTGTGTGTGTGTGTGTGTTTTATTTCTTTTGTCTACAGACATGTAAAGCAGGAAGTGCTGTATAAATAAAAGTTATTACTATTCATTAAGTTTTATAATCTATTGCTGTGTTTATCAGTAAGGTTGTATGCATTTAATAGTATCGCCTTAACTAACATGTGCGTTGGCTATGTAACGTTGACCAAACTTCAAATTTGATTCTGTGGCGCAACCAGTAGAGCTTAAGCTTAAGCTCAATTCAAGTCTGGTTATGTGGCAAACATTTTCTATTAACTGCTGTGTTTCAAGTGCTGAAGAGTGCATTCCAACCCGCTGTAGATGGTCAGCATCTTCATAATCCTCTAAAATGATGATCTTGTCTTCTGGCAACTGTACCTTTGCTTTCAGGACTTTGTTGTGCAGCAGTGTCTTAATCACCATGGCAGCACAACGTTTTCTGGGATGCGGTGCAGGCCACAGCTGCTTCCATACACCTATGGCTCTCTCCACAACAGCGCGAGTGTTGATATGAGCACTGTTGTAACACACTTCTACCAAGGTGCTTGCCTGCTGGATGGGTATGAGCAGGTAGGGTCTCAAAGGGCAGCCACCGTCTCCTCAGAGCCAGCAGCCCCGAAAGCCAGAGAGCAGAGTTAGCCCTGATTAAGGAGTCGTGGTTGCTCCTTGGCCACTTTGCAACAATGTCCATGAATAAAATAGCCACAGACTACTTGAATGTTTAGAGGAGGATATGCTGACTGGGCTCGCTATTGGAATTAGGGTACCGTCAATCACGCCAATGACCCGAGGAATGTTCACAAAACAATGAAAGCCATTAGCGATGTGCTCTGGTGTGGATGGAAAGGTCATCCGATCATCAAGCTGAAACAGAACGCGAGTTACAGCTGTTACAACTCTGCTGATGGAAGCCTTGCTGAGACTAGGGCCATCTCCCAGCACCTCATAAAAACTGCCCGATGCGTGAAAACGCAATGCAGCCAAAAGCTGCATAGGTGGAGTTAATGCGTGGTTATGCCTCATAGCCATGAACAGATGAGGGTGAACAAACTCAAGCAACTAATCTCGTTTGTCGCGACAGCCGATATTTTCGGATGATGCCCTCATCCAAACGTAGCCTACCTTGAAAGGGATGAAAGTAGTGTGTATAAAGGTATTCAGATAAACCAGCTCCGAGTCCGTGACAACTATTTAAAGTGCGTTGTGTTGTTGTCCTGCAGGCCTGGCTGCTACTTCATTTGTAAGGAACAGAAAATATTTGAGAGTTAATTAATGGGCAGTTTTCATTGGCGGGCGTATGTATCCAGTTGGAATTGTTATTGTCAGCAATTAAGCCAAGGCCGTTTCTCAATATAAAAACTTTTCTTTACTTGCGTTCTTGTGTACTTGTGAAACGTCATCAGTCACAGCTCAAGTACTGTTCCATTTCTAAGTTCGCATCTAACCAAGTATGCTCCAAATCCCCGGATGTGTTCTTGCTCCGCCCATATTATCGAGGATGCATCGGAGCAGACTTGTGCGGACTTGGACAGCGAAATATCCCACAATGCATTGTCAGCTCGGTAATGGCCGATGAGAGGACTCCCAACTGGTGTATAATTTTAAAAAGTAAGACTGTTATTGTGTCAAGGAATGAAGTTATACGATTTTTAGGTGAGAATTTAGTTGTTTAAAATTCAACTATGCTGTTAGTTTATCAAGATAGAGCTTATTAAAAAAAAAATACAGACGTTTCGGAGATGTCACGTAAAGTTATTAACGTATGTATTATGCATTATATGTATTATTTATTCAACCTGTATTCTAAGTATGAATTGTTTGGATTTCAGAATTAAATTCCTTTCTAAAATCAATTGTTTGGTGACTTATGTTTGGGAAGGTTTTTATTTATGCTTAAATGCTATCGGTCCGTTGTTACACATAGATTAAACTATTCAATGGAAAGTTAAATATCTGAGCACTTCTTCCACCACTGACAAACTTTATACAATATGTTTTAGGATTTTATCTGTGTTTAAATGATAAAATGTCGTCTCCATAGCCAAGTACGCTGCTGTTCCAACTGTAGAATAACCATACTGCGTCCACCCATCATCTGGAGAATGTACTCGCAAGTCGAACTTGCCAAGTCCAGACTAGGAATTAAGCAAGTCCGAACTTCACGTACTTGGTATTGAGAAACACCCCAAGAGAAGCTGAAGTTAACTTTTTCAATCCTTCCTTATTGGTGAGACTCAGTTTCTGACGGAGATCAGGAGAAGAAAAACTGACAAGGTCAACACATTTACCTACAGACAACAGGAGGTAGTGAACCAGCATTAAGGATTTCATGGACAGCCTGCACTCTTCCCAAAGAGGTAGTAATGAAAATTAAGTAGGCTAATCATAATCAGTATCTCATTACAATTTGTCATGTTTAGTATGATGGATTAAGTTCAAGATTAATACAAAATTTTTATTTTTAGTTTTGATATTTGTGCATTAATAAGTCATCCGGACTAAAGGAGGAGCAACAGGTATAAAAAACAAACATACAAACACAAACTGCTGACATCATTCTGACTCTGATAGAGCTGGGCTGTTTGAATTTAACTGTATTTTATAGAGGCATTAAAGGGACAGTAAATTATTCTAATCCAAGTCACTTTGCCAGGTTTGCCAAATATCTTCGCGGTCTGCTAGTTTTCATTTTTTTTGTGTGAACTGAAAAATGCTGGTCCACACCACACTATTGTATTCCACCCAATCAACAACAGGGGACGCCAGAGCATCATGTCCCGGAGAGAGGTTTCTCCTTTTCTGCACTGCCATCTTGAGGCACCGGTCTAGTCGCTGTCACTGACAAACTACATGCACACACATACTGACTGTTCCCAAAAGTATTATTCAGTTTCCAATAGGTGACCAACATGAATTACAAATTTTCCAGTACGGGGGCAGATCTATCTTCATTATACTGCATCCTAAAATTCAGCGATGCACTAATGAAGCGCTGCACGGTTTCAGCTTCACTTTGGCAGGTGTACATAATTACTTGTTGGTCATGTGACCGTACACGACTGATAATGTCAGATAATGGATACTTTACCATGTATTAAGAATTAGTCCAATAATTTCTTCCTTGACGATACCGGCCCAGAACATGACAGCATTGTGTCTGTTTTTAAAATGTTCAGTGATACTGGCAGTGATGTTAAATAAACCAAATAAACCAATTAACAACCCTTCCTGGGATAGGATGCAGGCAACCTTAAGAACCTTGCACGTTTCAGCAGTATTGTGCATGTAGGCACACGTTCCAAAAATATAAGATTATCTCTACAATTATAACAGTGACATATCGGAGATTTTCACAACTGTAATAAACAGCAGTCGCACACTTGGATCGATCACATTTAGATTTTTTAAAACAAAATGGATTGTGTAGCAGCAATACACATACTGGGTCAAATCCTTTTTTGTAAAGCTAAAATAATTTTCCTGTATTAGATGATTGTCAAAGTATAAAGGGAAGGTTTAACAATATGGAAAATGGGGCATCTTAAAAAAAAATCTTCGAGCTAGATGCAGCAGTCTCTATAGTTTATTTGATGAAGTCCCTGCTGGTTGCCTGGCAACCACACAGTAATTACTAGAGGTGGGCGATACTGGGAATTTTGGTTTCGATCCGATACCAAGTAAATGCAGGGCCAGTATCGGCGATATCAATACAGATATACCGATACTTTTTAATATTTAAGCTTCATAGATCCAAAGCATCCAAAACACCTAGGATAGAATTTCGCCAAACATTGTACGTGACAACAGAATACTATATTATCACAATCTATATTTTTGTTTAAAAACAATGGAACAGTAACAAAAAGTTTGCCTTAATATTAGGAAAATAAATCTTTAAGGTAGAAAAGGAGAAACCACAATACAAAAATAAAATAATTTTCCCCTCACTAGACATCTTTTCTAGTTCTATCTTTCTTTGTTTCTTTTTTTCAAATAGAATTGTTTTTAGGAAAAACAATAAAAATAAAGAATTTTCTTCTTTTCAGTGCAATTCTGTTTTTCTTAAATAAACAGTGTAAAAAAATATCAGTCAACACAACTAAAAACAAAATTCCCTGAGGTAGAGGGCTGACAAATCACAATACATCAAAATTAACACACCACAACAAATACTGTAAACAGTTTCAAACTTGTTCCCCCCACCCCCCCCTGAATTCCCTCACTTACCTTCTCCTCTTTAAACCTACAAATGGCTGTTTTTACTTTAATTTCATAAGGTATAATTAGATTATATAAAGCCTGTTAATAAAAGAGCTTTAAATGTGCTGGTGGCAGGATTTCGTAGATAGGATCTTTTCAGATAGGCTAGATGTTTCCGCTAATTATGCTAAGCTAACACCCTGATAGCTGTGTCGTGTGTGCGAGTAGTACAGATATCAACAAGATGCAAGGCTTCTTTTTGGGGGTCGGGGGGTTGTCACTTTTTGACTGGTTACAAGTGACTTTTTGTCACCTGTAACCAGTTGAAATTCAAACTCTAGACTCTATGCATAAGACCATTTGAAACAGCAGAGGGCACTCTTAAACGTGCATTTACATTTACAGCTTTTAGCAGACGCCCTTATCCAGAGCGACTTACAGAAGTGCTTTGTAATCTTCTTCAGAACCCCATATTAGTACAAGTAAACAATAGCTCAAGTACACAATCCAACTACAACCTGCTCGTATCTGGTGTAGAGATTTTTTTTTTTTTTTAATGGAGGATATGCAATTTTATTCACCCAAGTGCTGGGTGAGGAGGTGAGTCTTTAGTCGCCTCTTGAAGACAGCAAGAGACTCAGCCATACGGACATCCAGTGGAAGTTCATTCCACCACCTGCCTGCCAGGACGGAGAAGAGTCTTGAAGCTTGTCTTCCTTTAATCTTACGTGGAGGCTCCAGTCGGGCCAAGCTCGTATCTCGGAGGGTGCGAGGTACAGAACATGGTTTGATAAGAGCTTTTAGGTAAGATGGTGCTGTTCTTGGCTTTGTAGGTGAGCGTCAAGGTTTTGTATCTGATGCGGGCAGCTACAGGGAGCCAGTGAAGTGAACGCAGCAGTGGGGTGACATGAGAAAATTTGGGAAGATTGAAATCCAGACGAGCCGCTGCATTCTGAATCAGTTGCAGGGGTTTGATTGTACGCATTGGAAGACCAGCCAGAAGAGCATTGCAGTAATCTAGTTTTGTTATAACAAGAGACTGGACAAGCACTTGGGTGGCTTCTCTGGAAAGGAAGGGTCGGATTCTCCTGATACTGTAGAGAAGGTACCTGCATGACTAGGCCAGTTTGGAAATATGAGCAGAGAAGCTCAGAAGGTGTGAGGGAGGAGTTCATCCGGGAGATGGCAAGATCTTGATAAGGGGACCCCTCTGCAGGAATGAAAGGCAGTTCTGTTTTGCTGTGGTTTAGCTTCAAATGATGAGCTGACATCCACGATGAGATGCTCTCCAGACATGCTGAGATACGTGTGGAGACCTGTATATCTGTTGGATCAAAAGAGAAAATGAGCTGAGTATCATCAGCATAACAGTGATAGGAGAAGCCATGAGAGGTTATGACTTCACCAAGAGAACGAGTGTAGAGAGAGAAAAGAAGAGGTCCCAGAACTGAGCCTTGTGGAACTCCAGTTGTAAGAGCACGTGGTGCAGATTTAGAGCCTCTCCATGATACCTGATAAGATCGTCCCCCCAGGTAAGATGTAAGCCACTGCCAAGCAGAGCCTGTGATTCCAAGACTGGAGAGGACAGAAAGGAGAATCTTATGGTCAACTGTGTCAAAGGCAGCCGAGAGGTCAAGAAGGATCTGAACCGATGAAAGTGTGGATGCTCTAGCAGCATGAAGTTTCTCAGAAACAGCCAACAGTGCAGTTTCTGTGGAGTGAGCTGCTTTGCAGCCAGACTAGTTGTGATCATGTAGGTCATTCTGTGTGAGAAAGGTTGACAACTGGTTATACACAGCACACAGCACGTTCAAGTATTTTTGAGAGGAAGGAAAGAAGTGATACTGGTCTGTAGTTGTTGATGTCTGAGACATCGAGTGTAGGTTTCTTCAAGATAGGAATGACTCTGGCACTCTTGAAGGCAGAAGGAACATGACCAGATGTCAGGGAGTTGTTGATGATGGAAGAGATGAAGGGAAGAAGGTCTTGAGCAATCTTTAGTAGCACTGGTGATGGGATGGGGTCTAGTTGACATATGGTAGGGTTGCTGGATGATAGAAGTTGAAGTACATCATCTGTGGAGAGAGGAGAAAAACTGGTCAGGGTGTTGCATGGCTGCACATTTGCACTTGGGAGAATGGCAGGTGAAAATGACTGGCAGATCTTGTTTATCTTTTCTTCAAAGAAAGTGGCAAAGTCTTCAGCAGTTAAGGAGGATGACTGAGCAGGATGAGGTGGGTTGAGTAGTGATGAGAAGACTGTGTGGAGTTTGCGTGGATCTGAAGCAGATTCTTCCAGCTTTCTTTTGTAGAAGGCTGTCTTGGTGGCAGTCACATCCGATGAGAATGTGGAAAGGAGCGTACGATAGTGACCCACTATCGTGACCCACGCAGCACATCTGACAGCCAGGGGGCTGGACGAGAAGATTATCTTAGTCTGGAGGAGAGAGGGCATAACAGATCAATAGACGAAGAGAGAGAAGAGAGAAATGTGCTGGTTGCGGATTCCAGTGGAAGAGCAGAAAAAGAATCCAGGTGTGGTAAAGAAGATAACACACTAGAAGATAGCGAGGTAAGGCAGATAGAGTGGAGGTTGTGACGAGTTGTTGAAGTATATAAAGGGTTGGGTATACAAAGCAGAGGGACAACAAGAGAGAAGGAAACAATGTGGTGGTCTGAGAGGTGGAGTAAAGTTACACTGATCTCTCTTTCCGGGGAGGGCCGGCAGAACACAAGGTCGAGAACGTTGCCTCCCTTGTGTGTTGGAGGACTGTTGTTAAAGGATAGGTTGAAAGATGACAGGAGGGGAAGGAGACTGGAAGACTGGAGCTTGAAGTCACCAAGCAGGATCAGGGGAGACTTGTCTGAAGGGAAGAAACTCAGAAGACCATCCAGTTCTTCGATAAACTCACCTAGAGGGCCAGGTGGTTGGTAGACAACAATAATATGCAGGTTAACGGGGAGTGTAACAGTGACAGCATGGAATTCAAAAGATGAGATTCCAAGGTGAGAAAGTGCTAGTGACGAAACCATCATCTTAATGTATTGCTTCCCTATTAACCTATCCGTCAACAAATCTAACAAATAAAATCTAAGATTTTTGAAAGCAGAGCCACACCAATCCGAGAACACAAATTAATATGAAAAGCCGTGTGTGGAATTTTTTTGGATTTGATGAAGAGGAAATTGCCTTACTCTTCAATGACATGAAATCTGAAGACTTAAGTTCCCAAAAGCGAAGCAGCGGAGATCAAACGGTAATGTATGTAAACTGAAAACTGAGAGATTGAGGTAGAAAATGCTACATCGGTAATGCCAGATATTGCAAGTCAAAATCCAGGTACTGATGATTGTCACAAATTGTCTTTAGTCCTTTTAATTGTGATTATAATTTTGACCAGTGCAATTTAATATCTAAACATGTTCTATTATGGCTAAACAAGAACAATAATCTAAACCTTCATGTTCTTAAATTATTGTAACGTAGCTTTGAACATCATTTAATGGAATGCTTTTTATTATAGCCTATTCAAAAGATTTTATTTGAAATAATTTTGGTCAAGTCACTTGCATAAACTTATTGTACACAAAAATAAAATCAGGGAATGATTTGAACCTTTGATGCAACTTTCTAACATGTCTGGGTGTTCAAAATCTTCCAAAATGTCTGCTGTGTTGTTTGGTATTCTTAAAAGATTAGTAGAGTGGTAAATCGGTTCCCGCCACCTCTGAAATTCGAACGGTTCTCGACGCATTTTGTCTAGAAAAATGTGTCTCGGTACTCAGCATACTTGCGTAAACAGTGATTCAGGTTCACAGTAGCCCTCCCAGATAACAAGCGTACGTTGGCCCAACGTTGGTGCAACGGCATCAGTTACGTTGAAACAACGTTGGCAAATGAAGTTGGGCCAATGACATTTTGGCCGGTGGGCCTACGTTGGCCTGTCGTCAGGTGTCAACCAGTGTTAGATGGTAGGCCAACGTTTTTCTGATATTGGCTCGATGTCAGACTGATGTTGGCTGTCAAACCAGTGTTAAACGGTGGGCCAACGTTTGTCTGACGTTGGCGTCTGACCCCTTGTAACAATATAAACCTTCTGAAAGTATCTATGAGCTACCAAATTTGAATTCTTGGAAAAATTAACTATGAAACGCATGATGTATAATGAGTAAATTGAATAAATTGAGAACTTTAAATATAACAGTAGGGCAGAGGTTGGCGCAGTCACCTCACAGCTCCAGCTTGATCCCAACCTCGGACTACGCCTGTGTGGAGTTTGCATGTGCTCCGTGTCCACATGGGTTTACTCTGGGTGTTCCTCCCACAATCCAAAGGCAGGTTAACTGATTACACTAAACTGATCAATCTGAGTATGTATAGTTTGATGTAACTTTGTGTCTGTTGGTAAATATCCACTGATGCTGAAAGAAACAAATAAACCAATCAAACAAAAAAAATTCCAAACAATAAAAAGTTGTAAGACCTCTATTGTGACAGAGGGATTACTTGTTCTGTCTTCTAGTGACGCTACTTGGTTCTCTTTAGGCATCAACCTGGGAAGGCCTGTTAGAGCCCAGGAAAACTCAGTAGTCAGCGTGAGATAAACTTCGTTTACTTAGAATCAGCAGAGCATCCATGGCAATTCAGCAATTATCCTGTTACAGTCCTTGAATGTCGATATGGCAAAGGTGATGTGATATGGCATGATATGAGACGGTATGATATGGTCTGATATGGTCTACAATAAAGAGAGAAATAACAATACGTTTGTACATGTTACATACGTTCCTACAACAACCACACATCTGACTTCCACTAACAGGATGAGCTACACCAACATGAACGAAGATAAACTGCCCACGGAATCAGCAATTAACGCTAATTAGTACAACAGTGATTACCGAACGTATAGCGATTACTGAAAGTTACTTCACTCCGTCTAATAAACAGCTCTTTCTTACGCAACGTACTGAACAAACAGTCGACTCACTTGTATTCACGAACGCATATTAACCAAACTATTTGAGTCGGTTAACTCTCTCTCCAACTCTCCTCCGAAGGCAGCTCTCCCGCTCCATGTGTGGTGTGCTCCCTAATAGCGGTCTGGGCGGAAACAAGTCAAGTCAAGTCAGATTTATTTATATAGCGCTTTTTACAATGGAGCATTGTCTCAAAGCAACTTTACAAGTTTAGATTATCTCCTAATAACTACGTCCAATCTCAAATTGAGCAAGTCTAGGGCGACAGTGGCAAGGAAAAACTCCCTAGTTCTAGGAAGAAACCTTGGGAGGACCAAGACTCAAAAAGGGACCCCAAAACTCCTTTGTGCGGGCGTAGATGATAAATCTAAAGAGCGAAACTAAAGTTCATGGAGTCCAAAGTTTTGAATAGAATGTGAAGTATGGACATCGACATATAACCATTAAGGGCCCAAGGGTATGATGATAAAAAAATCTAAAGAAGCGAAGGGGACTACAGTAAAATGGGAGTCAAAGTTTCGAAATTAAAAAATGTTGAAAGTATCACATCGACATTAAGGTGGCCGGGGTTTTATGGTAGGTATTATTGGTATGATGATAAAATCGAAAATAAATAAGCAAGAGCGAAAAACTTAAAGTTCATGGAAGTCATGGGTTTCGAAATAATAAATAAAAATTGTGAATTATGCCACAGTGGGAAGCTTTCCATCAGATGTACATTCATTGTGTGGGGGCCGGAAAACTGCCGGAACACAGCTCGAGGGAGGGGAAAACAGAAAAATGGTAATATAGTTATGGTATAAAGGAAGCACAGTGGTTTATAACAATCCATGATGCCATTGTCAATTCCTGACTTGATTGGCCAAGTGTAGCATTGTAGCATGAGGACCCCCGGGCCAGCATTAGCTATTAGCCCAGCATAGCTAGAAAGCAGAAAGATGGAAGAAAACAAGGAACTGGTACGGAAACCACAAGCCAAAGGAAAGAGGGAATCACATTTGAAGACAATTGGCAACCCCACGAGGCGGGGGCAGGAAGACAGCAAACCCAACGTCTCTGATTTCACCATAAGGCCTCTTTGAACTATGGAACCCCCCAAGCTTTCTGCCCTTATTCTAAGGCAAGGATGGCATTGACGTCAAGATCACGGAGGACCCGAAGCCTAGTTCAGCAGACCGCCCAAATCGACACTTCCGGCTAGCGGAACAAAGGCAGGGCAGGGCCAGATATATATGGGGACTCCAGACTCCGGGCCCCAGCAACCCAAAACCATTGCAAAAACCCTGGTTTCTAAATCTAGTCAAAAAAAGCCTGCGTAAAATAAAGTATTTGTCTTTTTTTTGCCCCCTTAGAACTTAAAAACTTATGGAGGGGTGTCTGAATCTCGAACGAAGTGGGAAAGTTTAAGTTTATTCCATAGTTGGTGGGGCCCATGTTATGAGAAAGGCCTTCCCCCCTTGCTGTGACTTTTTTTAATTCTAGGAAAAACTAAAGAAAGTCCTGGCACGCCCTGCGGGAACGAAGTAGACGGGAGTTGGAGTGAAAACTCTAAGGGTCACTCAGGATAAGGTGGGGGCCAGGGGCCATGTAGAGCTTATAAAAGTTATTAAAGAAGTATTTTGTTAGTTCATGCGGAATTTAAAATTTGACTGGTAAAAAAACCAGGTGCCCAGTGATGATAGAAACAGGAAGTTGATATGATTCAAATTTCTAGTTGATTAGCACTCGGCAGCTGAATTCTGAAACTAAACTGAAAAAGTTATGTATAGAATTTACTAGAGCATCCAGTAAGTAAGTTAAGGGCGTTTACGTAATCCAAACCCCTTGAGTTATAAACGCATGGAAACAAGCTTTTTCTGCATCAATTAAAGAGGGAGGATAATTTCTAAAGTTTAGCGATATTACGTTAATTTGAAAGGAAAGCATTCGAAAGTTGATGCGCTAAATTGGGTGCGCATCAAAAGGAGGAGGATCATCTGGAATCAAATTGACCCTCTAAGTTTTTTTTTACAGACGGGACTGGGCAATACTGGACAGCCATCTTAAGGTTAGGGAAGGATGTAGCTAAAACCTGTCTCAAACAGCCTTGGGGTCCCAACTTAATAGCACCTCAGTTTATCTGAGTTAAGTAGAGGAAAATTAAAATAAACATCCAATCTTTTATTTTACTTTACACAGCCTCGGAATTTTGTTGAGTGTAGTAAGGCTGTCAGTAGGTTTGGCTGATTATGTACAGCTGTGGATCATCTGGCCATAGCAGTGGAAAAACTAATGCATGTTTACGGAAATACTGGAGCTCCTAGTGGGCAGAATGTACAGAGGGAGGAATAAAAGCGGGCCAAGCAACTGACCCCTGAGGCACGCCATACTTCACTTTTGAGGAGCTTAGATCTTTAGATTAATTTTATATGAACAAAAACCCCCCCTGGGGGGACCGGTCAGTTTTAACGAAGTGGATTTTAACAAGAGGGGGAAACAGAAAGTGGCTGGATCCACCTAATACCCCTACAGGTAGTATAGTTTCTGTTTAGTTTTAAAAACATCATGATCTATAGTTGTCAAAAAAATGCTGCACTTAAAATCTAACAGAACAAGAACAAGAAAAGAAAACAATCCCTTATCTTTTTTTCTGGCGGACATTAAACAAGTAATTTAGTACCTAAAGTAATGCTGTTTCAGTACTATGATGGGTGGGCCTGAAAGCCAGACTTGAAAATGTTTCATATAAAAAAATTCATTTCCTTTGGACCGGTGGACTTAACAAGGAGGCTGCTGCTGATAAGAACGGCTTTTTTCTAAAGATTTTTGGACAGAAAAGGTTTTTAGTTTTTAGTTTTAGATTTGAAATTGGTTCTATATAATTAGATATCAACCCACAAGGGTTGTCAAGATTGGCTTTTTTAATCAGTGGTTTGATAACGGCAGACTTAAAGGATTCGGGCACATAACCTAAGGTAAGGGATGAATTTAAAATAACTAACACTGGCTCTATAACACTAGGTAATACTTGTTTGAGTAGACGTGTAGGACAGAAACCGCATCCTCAGCCGTCGTAACATCTATCAAGAAAGAGAGGTGTTTGAGTTTGAAATATAATTTATTGATAACACATACTCATTTGTTACGACCCCTGCACAAAGTCTCTGGCTCTGACGCTAGGGGTACATGCAGGGCGTAACAAGGTGGAACCCAGTCCCACCAAAAACCAAGACAAGAGAATAATAAATGGAGAACTAAACAACAGGAATAGTATTTCAAGGCAAAAACTATTTATTCATACAAATAACATAAGAAAAGAAACAATCCCTTCAATTAACAAATTAATTAGGGAATTCTAAAATATATAATACAGAAACTTATAACAGACATGGGGAAGTGAATCAAAACACGTGGCACCAAAGGAAATAAACCAAACAAAAAGACACTCCCCTAGTCCAAATTAAATAAACCAACTAACTTACCTACCTAACCAAAGGCCAAAAGAACCCAAAGAACACAAACAAAGGCTCTTACATTTCTATACTAGACTACGACATTAAAGACATACAGATGCTGGTACCCACCTCTAACTAGTGTGTCTAGACAGTTATCGTTCCTACGTGGGTGAAAATGTATGTGCGAGCACTTACTATACTGTTCAACTTCCCCGTTTCTTAACCAACTGAAAGACGTGCTGTGAGCACCGAGTACAAATGTATATACACATGAGGGAATAGACAAAGTGAACCAGACACTAACAGTAAGTCTGCAACACACAGAGCAGTAGGCTACACAGGGATGCATGTCAAGGAACTAGGAGTAAGCATTTTCGCAAACAAGTCGCCGGACAAAGTTGTCAAAAAGCAACAAGCGCAAGCGTGAACCAGCCGGTGAACCGGAATTCCGCCACGTTGTTTTTAAAGGAGAACGCTCCTCCCCACTCAGACCAGCTGAGAGCACGATTGGTGAACCGATCTCCCAAACAGCACCCATGCTTGCACGTAACATCATTTATAACTGAATAACATTTATAAATACAAATTTAATATATACTATTTCTACAATAACTTATGGAATATCTAACAATAATATTTAACTCATCATATTTATCTACTAATTAAAGATTTGCATGGATTCTTCCCTTCCCTGAGAATCAGTCACTGAAAGAAAAGAAGAAAGATATTAATGAAATCCACAATATGAAAGGCACAGTTCTATTGAAGATATCAGTTAAATAGGTTACATTTTAGTTCTGCATCACAATTCTATAAATTTTAAATGTTAATTCTACTAGTCAGTTCCTTATGTACAAGATTCTTAATCTTTTCAAGTTCTTACTTTTAAAATTAGACTAACTTAATTCAGTGGAAATGGTGTGTACAAGAAAAATAGCATGCCTAAGACTACCAGCACTGTATACACTGGAATTTGGAGTCTATGAGAAATAACCACTCAGCACAATTAATGCTGAAAGGTACATACAGGTTTTGGAGCAACATATTGCTGCCCTCCACGCAACGTCTTCTTCAGGGACGTCCCTGCTTATGTCAGCAAGACAATGTCTAGCCACATTCTGCACGTTACAACAACGTGGCTTCATAGTAAAAGAGTGCAGGTACTAGACTGGCCTGATTGCAGTCTAGACCTGTCTCCCATTAAAAATGTGTGGCACATTACGAAGCACAAAATACAAGAACGGAGACCCCAGACTTTTGAGCAACTGTAGTTGTACATCAAGCAAGAATGGGCAATAATTTCACATACGAAGCTTCAACAATTAGTGTCCTCAGTTCCCAAACGCTTATTGAGTGTTGTTAAAAGGAAAGGTGATTTAACACAGTGGTAAACATGCTTCTGTTCCAACTGTTTTGGAACGTGTTGCAGGCATCAGATTCAAAATGAGTGAATATTTGCAAAAATCAATAAAGTTTATCCGTTTGAACATTAAATATCTTGTCTTTGTATTGCATTCAATTGAATATGGGTTGAAAATGATTTGCAAATCATCGTATTCTGTTTTTATTTATGTTTTACACAAAGTCCCAACTTCATTGGTAAGAGGGTTGTAGATTAAAACATGTTTAAGCACACCTTATGAAAACCATATGATTTTATAAAGTTTTCATGAGGTGTGCTTAAACATGTTCTTATCTATAATGGTTTGACATTATGAGTGGTTATCAAGACCCTGCTACAATTGTGTACTACTCAATATAATTACTCACTCGGAATCAGTAGAACTCAAGCAGTGATGCACTTGTGATCTGCTTGGACAATCTGCAATCAACACACAAACAATTAAACAAACAAACAGATGTTTATTATGTACCCATTATGTATGTTTATTATATACCCACTTTCGGAACCACTTAACAGCTTTTTTAACTGCTAGCTTTTAAATTCTGGCGATTCCGGCGGATCAGCTGAATATACTCATTGTGAACATGATACAACAATAGAAATCAACACAAATACCTTTGTCAAGTGTAGACCAAAACGATCAGCGTGATTAAAGCTTTATAGATTGTATTTTAAGCTTATTTATGTGTTTAAGCTTAATCCGGTGCTTATCCAGCTTCCAATAAGAGCCCAGCGGAATTAACGGCCGTTATACATTTAAATGAAAAGATCACCCAGGAAAAAATGTACTGTAAAAGTTGACAGTAGAACCACGAAGTGGCCAAATTACCATCAAAATTCATAGTATAACTGTGAAACAATTCATGGTCAGTTCATAGTCAGCCAAGTTTACAGTTGTACTATAAAATTTTACAGTAGAACCATGAAGTGGCCAAATTACCATCAAAACTTCATAGTAGAACTGTGAACTTCATGGTCAAACTGTGAAAATTCACATTAAAACTGTCAAGCAATTCACAGTTTTACTACGAACATTCATAGTAAATTTTTTCCTGGGCACGCGCTTCTGTGCATGTGTCATATATAACATGTACAGCAGCTGTACATTAATGTCATTAATGTTTACAAAAATGTAAACTTTTTTAAATGACTCTTTTAGATGAATCTGGGAAAGACTCGCACTTTAGACCCATACACGTTTTTTTTTTTAATTTAGTTCTTGCCGTTGTTCCTACCTATTAGGATTTGTGGCATGGAGTATTGATTACTTAAATATAATTTTGCCGCCCCAAAAGCTTGTTCAGGCTTGTTTAAGTCTAATTTTGAAAAATAAACATGCTGTGTATTTCGGTGAAGCTATACAGAAAAACTGGCCAAATAAAAATGTATGCCACAGACCAAAGTGGAGCCGACATTAAATAAACGTCGGCTTTTCGACGCCGACCTTTATCCCTTAACGACCATTATCCAACGTTCTGAATATTCAGCCGACCACAGACCAACGTCGTCCTGACGGCGCATTTCGATGTGCGACAGTGACGACGTTCGCCGACGTGTTGCTATCTGGGCTTGCTCTGCTGTGTTTATCGTGTTTTTCTATATTTTCTACATCTACAGTACTGTTTTCTAAGTGCAAAAAAGTGCCTATTGATGCTAAAAAGATTAGGTAATACAGCCAACCAAAAGGAAACACGGGCTGCAGGTACAGTGGGGCAAAAAAAGTATTTGGTCAGCCACTGATTGTGCAAGTTCTCCTACTTAGAAAGATGAGAGAGGTCTGTAATTGTCATCATAGGTACACTTCAACTATGATAGACAAAATGAGGGGGAAAAAATCCAGGAAATCACATTGTAGGATTTTTAAAGAATTTAATTGTAAATTATGTTGGAAAATAAGTATTTGGTCAATAACAAAAGTTCAACTCAATATTATGCAACATAACCTTTGTTGGCAATGACAGAGGTCAAACGTTTCCTGTAAGTCTTCACCAAGTTTGCACACACTGTAGCTGGTATTTTGGCCCATTCCTCCATGCAGATCTCCTCTAGAGCAGTGATGTTTTGGGGCAACACGGACTTTCAACTTCCTCCACAAATTTTTTATGGGGTTGAGGTCTGGAGACTGGCTAGGCCACTCTGGGACCTTGAAATTCTTTTTACAGAGCCACTCCTTCGTTGCCCAAGCGGTGTGTTTGGAATCATTGGCATGCTGGAAGACCCAGCCATGTTCCATCTTCAATGCTCTTACTGACGGAAGGAGGTTTTGGCTTAAAATCTCACGATACATGGAGGCGTTCATTCTTCCCTTAACACGGATCAGTCGTCCTGTCCCCTTTGCAGAAAAACAGCCCCAAAACATGATGTTTCCACCCCCATGCTTCACAAGGTATGGTGTTCTTCTCCTTCCAAATACGACGAGTTGAGTTTTTCCCAAAAGCTTTTGGTTTCATCTGATCACATGATATTCTCCCAATCCTCTTCTGGATCATCCATATGCTCTTTGGCAAACTTCAGACGGGCCTGGACATGTACTGGCTTAAGCAGGGGGACACGCCTGGCACTGCAGAATCTGAGTCCCTCTCGGCGTAGTGTGTTACTGATGGTAGCCTTTGTTACTTTGGTCCCAGCTCTCTGCAGCTCATTCATCAGGTCCCTTCACGTAGTTCTGGGATTTTTGCTCACCGTTCTCATGATCATTTTGACCCCACGAGATGAGATCTTGCGTGGAGCCCCAGATTAAGGAAGATTATCAATGGTCTTATATGTCCTACAATTGCTCCCACAGATGATTTATTTACTCCAGCCTGCTTGTCTATTTTAGATTTTGTCTTCCCAGCCTGGTGCAGGTCTACAATTTCTTTCTGGTGCCATTTCGACACTATTTGTTCTTGGCCATGGTTGAAGTTTGGAGTTTCTGATGTTTAGGCTGTGGGGACGGTGTATTTATACAGATAATGAGGGCAACAGGTGCATTAAACAGGAAACAAGTGGAGGGAACAGAAGAGATTCTGAAAGAAGAAGTTACAGGTTGTGAGAGCCAGAAATCTTGCTTGTTTGTGGGTGACAAAATACTTATTATTTTCCAACATGATTTCGATTAAATTACTTTAAAAATCGTACAAGTGATTAGTTCCTGATTTTTTTCTCATTTGTCTCTTCGTAGTGAAGGGTATCTATGTTGACAGGTTACAGGACCTCTACCTGGATGAGGTGGAAAAAGCTGACATCATGGGTAAGACAACAACTGGAGCTAATGTCTTCAGACAAAAGAGATGATGTGGGACTTCAGGAGGGAGAAACAGCGCATTCATACACACCACCTAGATTCGCTGACTTTTTAGGATCTGAAGGACATACCCTCCTTCTGCCAAACCATTAGCGGGGCATTAATCTCTTTTTGTGAGAGTATGATTTCAAGCCGTACCTAACCCAGACACCCCCACCCACCCCAAACATACACTCTCGACTCTGATTCAAAGCATGACTTGTAATACAGTTAACTTTTCTCTGGTACATATGGGCTTTGTTGTCAATAAATAAACAAACAAACAAGATAAAAACTGTAAACCAGTTTATCTTAGTTTGATATATAGTCAAAATTTAATATATAGTCAAGTAAAGAGGCTAGGCTAGCAGGACCTACACAGCAACACAAGCCAAAACTTATGTTCACAAGAGATAAAGTTGTAAAAAAAGATCCAAACCACAACAGTAGTAGTTTTTCTGTTGTTTTCCAGATTTGTAATAATGAAAACAAGAGCTAGAGAATAGAGGTAGAGAATTACTATCCAGGGAGTCTTATAAATATATGCAGTTGCGTGTATATCGTTTTTATAGACATGTAAACAGATTGCATGATATAAAGAAAAAGAATACATGTACTGTGCTAAAAAAGGGAGTTTAGAGACAGGAAAACAGTTCAACAGGGAGAAGTGATTGTAAGTGAATATTTTCTTAAAATAATATTTTCTGGCAATTCCGTATGTTGTCTGCAAAAGTTTTGTTTTTATTGTTGCGGTTCGCAGATGTGAGCGCCTCAAGTTTTGGGTGTGGAAAGCTAGAGTTGTGGTCCTTTTTTCTTTACATAGTATTGGTTTTGACAAGTATAAATGCATATATTTATAAAACAGAGATAGCCACTGAGAGAACTTCACCACAAAGAAGAGTAGAACACAATAACTGGCATTCAGTTCGCAAATGAGGGTCGAAAAAGTAAACAATCCCGTGAAAGTGGAGGTGTTTATTTAATTTGTTCTTACATATAATAAAATATCAAAGCAAAGTTCCGGAAAATAAAACGTATTCAGTGGACAATTGTTTAAAAGGAAGAAAGATATATGTTTTATAAAGAAGGTAGCTTAGGTTTATTGTCTTATTCAGTCATTTCACAATGTGAAACCGCTTCCTATATTCTCCGTCGTACGAAAATGGTGCGAAATGAGAAGAATGTGAATATCTCAAACGTCAAACAGAATCTATTTCACTCAGACCTGCACGGCCAGGGTTTACAAAATGGCATGCTGTCTCTCGACTTGGGCTGAGGGGGTTGGGTGAGGGGTGAGGGGGTGTCAGTGTTGTAGACGCGCTGTGGCTCATAGCGTAACAATGCACACTAATTGTGAATACCAGCAAGGAGCGGGGGGGGACTGAGAGCTGCCGACAAAATCGCAAGACCGGGACAATTTCAGCGGGAACACGTGAGAATGTGAGCAGCCATAGGTAACTTGGAGTCCATATCTTGAGGACCTAACTTGGTCCGCCACACATTCCATAACAGTGAAAGGCAGCATGGCAGCGCTTGTTGTTCACTTAGGTTGGAATAAGGAAATTCAAAGTCTCCAGAGAACTGCAGAAAACTTTTTCACCGCAACCATAGCGCTGTTCTCCTGGAAAGCCACACTACATGGTATGGTAACTGTGTCTACAGGACAGAGAAACACTCTTCTTAGAATGGTAGATGTGCAGAGCGCATCATCAGGACCAAACTTTCCTGGACTACAAGACATCTACTCCAGGCGGTGCATGTCTTCAGCAAGAAGGATTATTAAGGACATTCATCATCCAAACCACAATCTGTTTCAGTGGTTACCCTCTGGTAAAAGACTCCGCTCCATCAAGGCCAGAACTGAGAGGCTTAGGAAGAGCTTCTTTCCCCAGGCCATTAGATCTTTAAACGGTTAAAACCTTAATTTTAGCCAAAACTGTTACGAGTCGGCATCCAAAACGATGGCGAATCATGAAAAACAAAAGAAAAGGATTTAGGACCCAATCACAGTTAGCTCCAGATGGTAGTAATGAACCGAAATGAATGAAAATAAATAAGAGAATAATAAATAAAATACAAATGAACAACTGACAAAAAAAAAAAAGGTGAGACTTTGTGTGTGTCAGCGAAACTGCCGAATCTGCAAGCAGACGCGCACACACAAAGCTCACGACCGCGCCTACAGGGCAGAGAAAGGCGGGGTGAAACCACTCGCCAACGGCGCGAAGCGCAGCAGCATTTTATACGCACTGACGTGCTTAAACCAATGTGGAGGTCTCCCTGTTTAATGTGCTCAAAGGTGATTAAACTGAGAAATACTCCTAATAAGCAGGAGGGGAAACTGCGCTAGCTGCACGGCGGCATTAACGCGCTCTAATGCGATTAAACTGAGAATTACCCCTTTTAAATCGCAGCACGAAGCGATTCACTGTACTGTGTGCGTTACACAGCATGAATCGGACACGCGTTGCACGGACGAAAGCGGGGAACAATCCTGCCGCTCAGATCCGAGGCCAAAAGGCACGGAGAGAGATGGTTCAGGTGAGGGACAGGCGGGGGCTGGCAACACCGGAGCGAGCGAGCTACTTAACGCCGGAGCGAAGCTGCGAACGGGCGGTAGGAGCAAAAAACCCGGCCGGATCTGACCTTACACTAACACTACGCCCTGGATTACCTCCGAATCTCCAGATTCGTACACCGGCTGAGCCCCTAAAGCGGGCCCAGTCTACCAAAGTCCCTAACACCGACCAAGCAGCAGCGTGAATGAGACCCTCCGTTTGTCTCTTAACAAAAACAGTTGTGCCCCTAAGCACAGCAAAACCTGCCATAGACACTACGTGAATGAACGGAATTGAAAGGAGCGAAGGCGATGGTGCGACGCCTGTCAGTGCCAGATAAAGCTCTTAAATAGAGCCACTGACAGGTGTGTGCAATCGTGCCGTAATCAAGCAATACAGGCACGATCGCATGATCTGAGGATCCCGAACGTAACCGAACCAATACTGGCCTCTAGTGTCAGCTTGGCGGAATCCCCAGACTGCTGGGAAGGTACTACACCGCAATGTGGGAACAACAGTGGCCACTAGCGGCCACTGTGCACCCCCTGACAAAAACACTCTGATAGCTCTGTTTTTTTTATTTGAACACTACCACTTCTTCATAATTGCACATTTCAAACTCCAATTTACAAACTACTGTCATATATTCATACTACAGCATATACCTACCGGCAACTGTTTTTGTGTAAATATTTAAATTGTTCTCTTGTTCATTCTGTTTTTAAGACTATTACTTATTTTTATTTTATTTAATTTTATAATTCTCTAAGTTACCTGCACAGTCCTAGAGAAGTCAATTTACATTTCACTGTCCCTTTGTACCAACTACAAATGAACATCTGACAAATAAATCTTGAATCATGAATCTTGAATACAAACACTGAGTGAGTGAAATGGTTTAAAGCAAAGCCTTTATTGAATAGCATAATTATAAACATTCGGAAATTAAAATAAACATCAAATGCACAACACAAAGTATTTACAAAATAGTTCAGTAAATCATAGTTCTACAATACACTATTTCACCATTCAGGTTTATGTGAAGACATCTAACTGTATTCTAAATTCTAAATGATCCTAAAACATAGAGTTATATAAAAATAAACCCCATATTTTGCTGAAATTATCTAAAAGAAATGCAGGGAGTCTGTAAGTTAAGTGGTTTAAGTTATATGTTTTAAAAGTGTACTGCATACCAGCCATGTAAGCCTTGCCACTATACTTGTGGCAGTGGCACGTGACACTGGCCTTCCACTGCAGTAACTGTCATGTACCGCTAGGGGACGCTTGTGGCAGTGGCACGTGCCACTGGCCTTTCCATTGGCTTGTCAACGAAGCCACTGCAGTAACTGTCATGTAGAAAAAGCCAGTGGCATGTGAAACCTCATGGTACAGTACACTCCACGGCTTTAACTGCTGCTGGAAATACGGTTTCTTACTGTGCCAAGCAGTACATGCTATGCAGGATGTAATGTGTGTTTGTGAAGAATAGTGAGAGGTCCAAGCTTACTGCAACTCTGTTTGTTGACCAAGGCTTAACTTATGCTCAACTTCATGCTTAGTCTGAGTTCATACACTCTGTAAGAGCATAATAATATAGTAAAGAATATTAAATACACTGTCAGTGTCTACATTGTAATATTAAGATCCAGTAAGAACTAAAATTTCTCAGTTAAAAATTAAGTGTATACACATTTGTTTCATGTAATAAATTAACTGCGTGACAAAATTGTTTTATTATACACAATGCATTTTGTTATGTTGTGCAAAAAAATAAATAATGATTTTCCCCATCATTCTGCACTCAATACCCCATAATGACAAAATGAAAACAGAATTTTAGAAAATTTTGCAAATTTATTGAAGACGAAAAACTAAAATATTGTATTTTCTTGGGTATGATGCCACAAGGTTTGTACAACTGGATTTTGTGATTCTCTGCCATTCTTCTCTGCAGATCCTCACATGCTCTGTCAGGTTGGATCCATGATCCATTGTGCCATTGGGTTCAAGTCAGGGCTCTGACTGGGCCACTCAAGAACATCCACAGAGTTGTCCCTAAGACACATCTGTGTCTTGGCTCTGTGCTTAGGGTCATTGTCTATTTGGAAGGCGGACCTTCAGCCCAGTCTTCTGTTAGCCACTCTGCCATAAAGCCCAGATTGGTGGAGTGCTGTAGTGATGGTTGACCTTCTTGAAGTTTCTTCCATCTGCACACAGGATCTTTGGAGCTCAGCCAAAGTGACCATTGGGTTCTTGGTCACCTCTTACCAAGGCTCTTCTTCCCTGATTACTTAGTTTGGTGGGGTGGCCAGCTCTCCTGATTGTTCCAAACTGCTTCCATTTAAAAATTATGGAGGCCACTGTGCTCTTGGGAACTTTCAGCAGAACTTCAGAACTTCAGCAGAACCTTCTCCAGATCTGTGGCTCCACACAATCCTGTCTCTGAGCTGTTGAGGAAGTTCTTTCCTCCTCATGGTTTGGTTTTTACTCTGATGTGCATTGTTGTTTGTGAGACCCAGACAGGGGTGTGTATTTCCATATAATGTCTAATCAACTGAATTTAGCACAGGTGGACTCCAATCAAGGTGTAGAAACATCTCAAAGATTAAGAGAAATGGGAGGAACCCAGAGCTAAATTTCAAGTGTCATAACAAAGGATCTCAGTACTTGCATCTATGTGAACTTTAATTTTGTTCTTTTTAATAAATTTGCAAAAATTTGCTAAAATTCTGATTTCACTTTCTCATTATGGTGTATTGAGTGCAGAATGATGGGGAAAACCTTGATTTATTTTTTATTTTAGCACAAGGCTGCAACATAAAATGTGAAACAGTGAAATGGTCTGAAGATTTTCTGAATGCTCTGTATGGTCATGACTTGTTGAATTTTAAAATTATTTTGCTGTTTGTAAGATGATGTGAATGTGTGTGATTAATTGTTTTTTAATATTCATAAAATAAATAGTTTAATTTGTATTTTAGTTGTGTGATTTGGGATAAAAAAAAAACTAAGTATTAACTTTATTTATACTTATTTACTTCATAAAACATGGCAATTTATTCATTATTTTGATCACTGTCTATGAAACATTTACTTAATTAAATAAATATAACTTGTAAATGAAATATAATTAAGTACCTTTTGCTTAATATTCAGTGTTTTCTGTAAGATTTTTTCAAGGAGGGCTTTACGTTACATTGTGAATATTCTTTTCAACTATCTTACTTCACAATAGTTACTCTGCCTTTCTCTCGTCTCTCCTCTCCCTCTCCATATTCTTCGTTTCAAATTAAAAGCCCTATGCAGAGTTTTGCGATGTCATGATATTTCATGATAAATTCTGAAGCAGTGCGGCAATAATTTTGATATCGTAGCTGATATATATATAGCAGAAACACTGATATTTTTACAAATGTTAAATTTCATGGTCAGTAATTTTTATTTAATACTGGCAAGTAAGTTGAACTTGATATGAATGAAATAAGGTGACAAAAATTTAGATTTGATTGATTTTAAGATGATATTTAAATGCACAACATTACCATAAAATTTAAGTCAAAAAGAAAATGACTCACTAGATAGAAGCAATTTATTTATCTGCAAATTATCAATGTAGTATGTATATTAGTATTAAGTATTAATATTAAGGAATATTTACAAAATAAAAGTGCATTTGTATGAGAAAAATATTTTGTATCCTATATCCTTGAGACGTTCTTATAGTCTTATAGTCTTCAGTTCTTAAGACATGTCTCAAGATGTCTTATGACATTTTCATAATGTGTCCTCAAGACATGATGATGACTGGGTCTGAATGTAACTACATAAAGAAATTATTTACCAACATACGTGGAGAACTTACGACCTTAACTTCACTAACTGAGATTAATTATACTGGCAGCAATAATCCAGGTCAACTATCCGTGATCTGTCATGTCTCGTCATATTCTAAAATCTAGACTAAAGCTGAGTGAAGACTGTTGTAGCAAGAAAGAGAGGAAAACCTCCAAAGCACCCATGTTTATGCATTTATGTTTTGGGTATCCACAAAGATTTGACTTCTCATCGCTGAAGTCTGTAGCGAAAATAGTATTATTTTTTTTGCTTTTTTTTTTTCATTTAGGTATCATTCGTTTTCCCGCCCTTCATGTAGACTAATTAAAACAAACAGTAGGCTATGTTGCGTTGATGTAGGCCAATTATAAATTTGTTAACTGACTCATTTTCAGTCAATCATAGTCTCTCCCATCCACCGAAACATCCACTTGATAAATACTTACAAAAAGAATAAAGAGTCAGGTATTTTATTGTAACAATTTATTGTGATCATTGTGCCAGTTTAATAAACTGGTGTGTTTGAGGAAAACAAACTTTCTGCGACGGGTAGCCTACATCATTTAGCGGTACTTCTCAGACAAAGCCAGGGCCAGGTTCTGAAGGAACTTGTCCACGGACACATGAACCTCGGGGGTGAAATCCGCAGGAAAGTACAGACCGATGGTCACGATGATGGAGTGTGCCAGAAGCTGTTATAGGGAAAACACAGCCGTGTTAGTGCGCGGAATAGGCTATATTATTGTGCGTTTTGTAGTTTTACATTTTAAATGCTGAATAAAAGCTAATCCATTTTCACACACTCCATTTTTACCTTGAAATTAGCAGGGTCAACACGAAGCTTAAAAGCGTGCAGCTCGCTAAGAGAGCTCAGACTTCCTGTAAGATCGTCGAGGTGACCGACGGCTTCTCCGATTTTCTTCATAATGACAGCTCCATGTTTTTTAACTTGCGCAGATCCAGGATGAAGATCAGACCAGTGGGAAAAGTAGGTCTTTGTTTGAGGGTAGACGACAAACAGCCTGCAAAAAGAGTTTAAACACCCCAGCATTAAACACACAGAAACACCAAAAAGAATTTAAGACTTTACTTCTGAGTTAGTCGTTCATTTACCTGGCAAGAGCTTCGTGACCAATGTCATCAGCCTTCGAGGAGACCTTTCCCCAGATGTCCTTGACGGTGGCTTTGTCTTTAGCTGAGAGACTCATTGCTGCACAGACCCGTTTATTCACCTAAGAAAATATACCAGGAAAATAAAATGTATAAGTTCGGCTATAGCCCGTTTATATAACGTCTGATATCAGTCACACCCCGCTGTATCTAATTCAAACCCCACCTTCTTTTTGGGCTAGACCTTCAGCTTTTGTGTCCTCTCCAAAAAAATAAATAAATAAAATAACTTACTCTGTATATCAAAATAAAATCTTAAACTTGGTAAAAATGTTTACGGGAAGTTCAAAATACTAGTAGTATCTATTAGTAGTAGGCTAGTAGTAGTGCTGCTAGTAATAGTAATAGTAATAATAATAATAATAATAATATTAATAATAATAATAATAATAATAATAAGAAGAAGAAGAAGAAGAAGAAGAACGTTCATTTTGTTCTGGTATCAGAAGCTTATATCATTTTCATATGAAAAATATTTTTAACGAAATGCAAAGTCTTGATTTGCCTACTATAGTCCTGCCATTAAAAGAAATATCTTACTGGATTAAAGAGTCGTGGATTTGGAAACAAACCCCTTAAATTAATTTTATTTAATGTTATTTTACCTACTAATACTTGGATGTACGCGAAATACATACGTGTTGGTTTTAGTGTGAATTTAATTTGAACGCAGATATGTCGAAGTAGACATTTTACATGTAGCTATTACTACTTAGTCAAAAAATCATTTCGTTCTGTTTTAGAGCTGCTTGGACTCCGAGGGGACCATAGTGTGAATTCACAATATGAAGTCTGTTCGTTTAAGTCATGAAATTGTGTATTTATTTTTTTTGTATTAAACAACAACAACTAAACCAAACAAATGGAAAGAGTATGTCAACATTATCCAAAAACTTGGATGGTTGGCATAGTGCCTGTTTTTTGAGCTGGCCCCCTTTCAAGGTCTCATCCAATTAATATTTTCTTCAGTCAAGGGCGGGGAGTCCTTGCGGTAATAAATTCAGCCTCATTGCGCAGAACAGACAAGATATTCCTTAAGAAGAATTTTCGTGCCACACCAAAGAAATCACTAAGACACCAAGATGGTCCATTGGACAGAAGATGAGCGCCATATTATCAATGACGTGTGGGGAAAACTCAGCTCGTCTGACATCGGAGGACAGGCCCTGGCCAGGTGAGTTATTTCCATGAATTTGTTTCTAAAAAGGGCAGGTTGATATGCACATTTTCTATTTGTTATTGACGGAGGACATATTTATGTTCTTCGGTCTAGAGTCTTGATTGTGTTTCCATGGACCCAGAGGTACTTCGCCTCCTTTGGTAATCTGTCCAACGCCTCAGCCATCATTGGAAATCCCAAGGTGGCTGCCCACGGTAAGGTGGTCATGGGTGGTTTGGATAAAGCTGTGAAGAACTTGGACAACGTTAAGGGTGCCTTCACTCAGCTAAGTGTGCTGCATTCTGAGAAACTGCATGTGGATCCCGACAACTTCAGGGTATATCTCTAACTCAATTAACTCCTTGTTAATTGTTTTAAGTCTAAACGTTAGCCAATGTAGACTGCTTCCACTTGAGTGCTTATGACCTTTTTCACTGTGTATTTTCTTCAGCTCCTTGCTGACTGCTTCACTGTGTGTGTGGCCATGAAGTTTGGACCCTCTGTCTTCACCCCTGAGGTGCAGGAGACTTGGCAGAAGTTCTTAGATGTTGTTGTGTCTGCCCTGGGAAGACAGTATCACTAAACAATCAAGCATGTAACAGTATGCAGTGTTTGATCTGTGCAACCAGACTTTGAAATAAATCTTTACTCGAAAAAAAAATCTAATGTGTTCTCTTGTAAAGTGGTCAGTTAATATAAACAAAAAAATGAATATGCAAGACAAAAATGTTTAAATCTAGTTGTCCTTTCCTTAGCAGTTGACATAAAATAAAATTACAAACTAAAACTAACAACATTCAACGCTCACAAGACATTCCTCATTCATTCAATATGCCTATATCCACAAGAAGTAGACATATAAACAAAGTAGTCTAGTAAAATACCATTTATGAATTGTTACACGTCTGCAAAAGTCAAATGGAAAATTGCACAAATAAGTTGCACAAAAAAACTACAAATGCACAAATAAGTATTAAGTATAAGATGAGTATTGAGCAATATTTACATACCCTAAGACTTTAAATACCTACAAACTCATAAATGTATTGGAGCCTATTGGGAATTTGTTTACAAAGAGCCTATCCTACTTCACTGCTAAGAGCAGCACGGGCTTGGTTTCAAACTGTGCTTTTTTATATTCTATTCACAGCTTTTTGAAATTAACCCGTATTTCTGTACACAACTAATGTGTTTCTGTGTTTGGTTTATGGTACTGTTACGTCGTGTTGTTGCACGCTGCTGTATTTTGACAAAGCTGATATATAAATCCACAGAACATTCCACTGCTTCAGAGTTCAGTGGCGGCGTGGTTTACAACACTTCACCCGACGCTTGGTAATGTAAGGCTTGCATGCAGTTGCTCGGCCATGGAAGCCCATGCCATGAAGCTCTTGGTGCACAGGTTTTGTGCTGGTTTTAATGCCACACAAGGTTTGTAACTCTGCCGTTATTGAGTCAGCAGAGAGTTTGTGAATTTTATGCACTATAAGCCTCAGCACTCCGCGAGGGACTGTGGTAGCCTAGTGGTTAAGGTACTAGGCTGTGGCTCAAAAGGGCCATAGTTCAAGTCCTATCTCTGTTAAAGTGCCACATTTGAGTCCTTGAGCAAGACCCTTAACCTACAATTGCTTGGGCTGTTAAGATTGTATCTGTTGTAATTTGTTCTGGATAAGGGCTCCTGCTAAATGTCCTGTATCTCTATGTGGCCTTCCACTTCTGAGTTGCTGTGGTTCCTGAATGTTTCCACTACTCAATAGTACCACTCACACTCACAATTCATATATATCCACCTCCACATTTTGATGGTTCATCAGCTTTCGTCTCTACCCAGATTACCAACATTTGGTAGTCCTGACCTGAACTCAATCCGACACACTTGAGACAAATTAGAATGCCAACTCCGGGCTAGCATTTCTTGTCAAACATTAGTGCCCAATATCTCACAGTCATATCCCAAAATAGTAGAATGTCTTCACAAAAGAGTGATAGCTGTGTGTAGGGGCAAACCCCTTACTAATAGATATGTTTTGGATGCAATATTGGGTGCCCACAAACATTTGTGGATACATATGTGATATTGTAAACTGTTTGTGTTGTAAAATGCAACGTTAAAACATCATGTTATTTACATATATCTCAGCTAGGTCCAGCATTATGCCTTTTGTAAATTAAACTGAAGAACTATCTTTGTTCAGATAGGCAAATATGCTCTACATGGCTACTGGTCCAGTTTAGCTATATGTGTCCAATTTTCCCTAATCATTGGTTTAAATCTCTGTTAGGAAACCTGTGAATTGTCTTGATTTTATGAGGAACTGTTCAGGCTTGTGGTTCTGAATGTGTTTCATTAACGCAGTTTTTATAATTCAGTTTTTCAATATGCTAGTAATTACTTCTTTTTACTTTTCTTTATTATTATTTTTTTTTCGTGTGTTAGAGGTATGTTTTAGAGTTCATCAGTTTTTACCTATTTTAAAGAAATTTTCTACTGGATACAACACAATCAAGAGAGGTGACACTTGAATGACTTTATTGTAGTTAATTGTTTGAACCAGCTCGGGGAAATTTGTATCGAGCCATAAACAATGAACGTTTTTTTATTTATCTGTATTTATCAGCCAGCGCAGCAGACACGGCGGCGAGGAATTTGTCCATAGCAACGTGCACCTCAGGAGTGAAATCACCAGGGAAATTGGCAGCCAAGGTCACGAGGATGTTGTGAGACAAAATCTGAAATACGATAAAGAACAAAAAACTTGTAATCACAAAAAACTCGTAAATATTCATGTTCTTGTAACATTGTATGCTGTCAAAATAAAGTAAACATAGGCTAATGTCTAAAACCAAAAGTTACCTTGAAATTTCCTGGATCCACGCGCATCTTGAAAGCGTGCAGATCGCTCAGGGCACTCAATCCACCAACAAGATCGTCGATCTTCCCCACGGCATCGTTCAGGGCGATCATCACAGTATGGCCGTGCTTCTTTACAGGCTCAGAGCCAGGAGAGGTGTCAGGCCAGTGGGCGAAGTAGGTTTTGGTCTGAGGGAAGGCAACGAGCATTCTGCAGAAATAAAGAGGAAACGTCCATGAACATATACGTACAGTGTTCAAGTATTCATTTTAAATTTTGCATTCTTACCTTGAAAGGGCTTCATGACCAATAGCGTCAGCCTTTCCTGATACTTTACCCCAGAAACCCTTGACAAGGGACTTGTCCTTAGCTGTTAGGCTCATGTTGGATTTTTCCGCTTTTGAATCAATAGAGGAGAAGATGACAAGTGCAGACAGCGAGGTTTACTTATAGTGCCGTAGAGTGCCACACCCAACATCGAGGACAAGCCCACATCCACCTAAATAACCGATTCTATCCAGAATTCAGCTAGCTTTCAAATACTTCAAATATAACAACTATAGCTTCTTTGTATACTTTATTAGGGAGTTTAAGAGCAGTTGTATGAATATCAATAATAGTGTCAGTGAAGTGAACATTTCAGTGGATTTAAGGAGGCTAAATATCACTTTAAAACATTGAATATTTCGATTTAGCTGACTTATAAAATACAGATTATGGTTGAGATTTGTTATGCTAGAGCTAGTAAAAGCAAATAAATCACTTCAATATTCTGTCCCTAATTTCTGTACTTCTAGGCTACTTTAAAGTCAAGGTTTGATTTATTTATAGCGCTCATTACAATAAAATATTGTATCAAAGCAGCTTTACAAACCTCTAGGTCCACAACCCTAACTGATCAAGTCTGCGTAGGGAACAGTGTCAAGGAAAATAAGTAAGCACATTTTAGCAAATTTAAAACTAAAGTGCTTTACAATAAAAAGCAAAGTCAGTATCCTCTAGCCCTTTTCTGAAATACATCATGAATAACATTCTTCAATACTGATTAAAAAGACTATAATCCAGAAGAGCTGCTTATGACATGTAGTATTAGGGTCATGAGGACAACCTGCCAAGTTCCAAATAACTGTAGCCTACGTCCTGGTTAATAATAGATAACTCTATCTAATAAAAAAATGTAATGGGTGTAACAGTCTGAACTATGTGATAAAGAAAGGTCACAACATAAACTTGAATGACTTGCAGAAATAACAATTCAGTGATGTTAAGGTTATTACTAATTGAATTTGGATGGAATAAAAAATACAGATGTTAACATAATTTGCAGCACGCTGCTTCAGGGTTTAACAACAATTACAAACAACAAGACAAATTTGCACACAAAAAAAAAATTTTTAAGTATAGGCCTATGTGAGTCTATGGCGTTTGAAATGTTGAATAACCTTTTTTTATCTTTAAATGCTTCAGCTGAACATATTATTCATGGAATAATTTATAAGAACATATTAGAGATAAAATATATAGGTCATAAGACATATAGGCTAAACACATATATTAGAATAAGCATATAAAATAATATAGATTGTTAATGTGTCTAAAAGGATACACAAACAACAGTCTGGTAAAACCAGTCTGTTGTTATAATAATAAGGATTTAAAACACATTGTCAAATAATATTCGAAAGCCCCTATATATTTACACTTTGATCCCTAGGTAGCGATTATTTTATTTTATTTTTAAAATACTTCTTTAATTTATAATACTCAGTTTTATTTATTTTCTTAACAGTTTCACTGTTCTTGTAATGTTATGTTTAATTGGCTTTTTTCATAATCTTGTGTAATAATAGTATTATTATCCTCACGATAGTAACAGAAATAAGTCGGGACTGTGTGGAAAAATGTAATGTTGCTAACATTTATTTTGAAATGTATTTCATTGCAGACAGTCTGAACCCAAGATATTTCATGTTTTGTCCGGTCAACTTCATTTAATTTGTTATTAAACATCCATTCAGGCCTGCAACACATTCCAAAAAGTTTGTGACGGTAGAGCATTTAACAATTTATTATGTTGCCATTCTTCACAACACTTAAAAGACGTTTTGGCACCGAGGATACAAAGCATACCACGAAGTGTTTCAGTTGTTATTTTGTCTCATTCTTCTTGCAAAGACGTCTTAAGGTGTGCAACAGTGCGGGGTTTCGTTTAAAAAAATTCTTCACACTTTCTCTTTTAGGGACAGGTCATGACTGCATTATTTGAACCGTTTAATGATATTATGCACTGTACGGAAATATGAGGGAGAAATGTGCAAATCCCTTCCAATGTCTCTTTGAGGAACATCGTTTTTTTTAATTATTATTAATTTGTAATGTAATTAATGCATTTGTTGACAAACTGGAGATCCTCTGCCCATATTTGCGACTCAATGTCTCAGTCTTCCATGGATACTGATTTTTCATGATGTCATGATTATAATCAGCTGTTGACATCACCTGTTTGAAATCACATTTTTAACTACTAGCCCTAAACTGCCCCGTTCCAACTGTTTTGGAATGTGAAATGGAGGAATGGATGTTTATTAACAAATTAAATGAAGTTGATCAGACAAAATATGAAATATATTGAGTTCATATCGCCTGCAATGAAATTTCTCAAAGTTAAAGTCAGAGTAAGTAAAAGTAAAGGTGTTTGTGTGTAAATGTGTAAATATGTTTTTAGTTCCATTTTCCATACTGTCCCAACTTTTTACTAATTTGGGGTTCTAATTTTGGCTTAAATAAATTCATAGGTGTATATGAATAGGTGTATATTGGTATTTTACATATATACACACTTAACTCTATAATAAAATATATTGTCTTTGTCTCGTTTGTGCTAAATCGTGTTAATCATCCTGACGCACCTAACTAAATGTAAACATAGACATTGAAACATAGTGTTTGTGTTAACTTTCAAATAAACTGTTTTCCGAAAAACAGCATTCCAGTTTGGATCATGTCCAGTATTTAATCAACTGCTAAATAACCAATCAGCCTGTAGATAATTTTGGGGGTGGAGTTGGATAGTGAATAAAAAGTCAACGCATCGCTCTGCTGGCGCTCGACTTCACTGAGTTATCGTTGGAAAACTCAAAACTAAGCAGACGTCAATATGGTCTCATGGTCAGATTCCGAACGCAGCGCTGTTACAGCTGTCTGGGGCAAACTCAATCCAGATGAGATCGGACCCCAGACTCTGGCAAGGTAATCCCGTCTGTGATGATTTGTAAAAATGCGGTGTATGTTCAATTGTATGTCGGACCAGAGATTTACAGTAGCATGCAGGAAGAAACATTGTATAAATATAATTTTATAATGTAATAAGTACGTCTGTTTGTACGTCCACAGAGTGCTGATCGTTTACCCCTGGACTCAGAGGTATTTCGGTAAATTTGGAGATTTAAGCAGTGCAGCTGCCATCGTGGGGAACCCCAAGGTTGCTGCACATGGAAAGGTTGTGCTGGGCGCTTTGGACAAAGCAGTGAAGAACTTGGACAACATCAAGTCGATCTACGCCAATCTGAGCCAGCTGCACTGTGACAAACTCAACGTGGATCCCGACAACTTCAGGGTAGGTCATACAACAGAAATAAATTGTACATTCTGATTATGTTGTGTAGTGCTTTCTAACATAACATTTTTGTCCCACAGCTACTGGGTGATTGTCTCACCGTTGTGATTGCAGCCAAACTCGGAGCCAGTTTCAGCCCCGAAATTCAAGCTGTATGGCAGAAATTCCTGGCAGTTGTCATCGCCGCTCTCAGCAGCCGTTACTTTTAACTGCTCCATCAACGCAGTATTTATATTAAGACTGCATTTGATGAATTGCCATCCCATGGTGCAACAAATAAAGTTTTAGCTATTCAACAGTTCTCTGACATTTGTTTTCCTGTAGCGACGTCAGATGTTTCAAAATAATGAATTTTCAATATTATTTTTCAATGGATTTCCACCCTGTCAATGGTTAACTGGTTAGACCCACTGTCCGTTATGGAAAGTGAGTGAGTGAATGAGTGAGGGGGTGAATGATAAAGTGTTCTGCAAGGAAAGGTTTCGGCAAAGCGAGTTATTGTCAACACTCTGTAAGATGAACGTGCTTAAACATAGTTTGCAAACCTTGAAAGGCTTCACATTTTGATATTGCTTGTAAAATATTTTTTAACAAGCATAAGACGTGTATTAGCCTTGTACTGCAAAATACATACAACAAAAATATTTTTGAATATGAACAAATGGACTATTAAAATCCAGCTTCATTCGGTCGTGTTACTGTATAACGTGGTTTGTATCTTTATCTGATAGCGAGGAGTTGCAATACTAATTTCAGGCTGTGTGTACAAAAATAGTGGTACACTATTTTTTAAAAGAAAAACAGGTACAAATTGAGGAAAAATAATGCTCACCATGAGTGACATGATCCAACTCGAACTCAGAACTGGCAGTGTTCTGAGTTAGATTATATCAAAGATTATATCAAATGTATCACATTAGCCAAAACTTCCACTTGATCTTACCAACTGTCTATAACTGACACATTGTAATATTTTTATAACACTGATTTCTTTTCATCAGTGTGACGCAACACAGGCAGAGAGACATCTCTGGGTCTGAGTTCAAATTCTGGGTGAGATTTCAACGTGAAGGGCAGGTGCTGCATTTATGGAATGCTGTAACTGACTGGTGCCCTGTCCAGGGGGTACATATGTCTGTGTTCAATGTGTTCTGGGGTAGGCTCCGAATTCTCCCCTCTACCTCTGACCAGGATAAGTGTGGAGTCAAGCAATACACTTAAACCACAAATTATTATCCTCATCCACTAAAATCCACTAAATACCACACACACTTTAAATAGTAATGTTAGTTAGGAGAGATCACGAAACACATTAAGACACATATGTTTTTAAATATGTGTTAATGTAATAAAATTTGGAGTTCACAAAAGTTCAAACTCTAGTTTTGACTAGTTTTTGTAGTTTTTAAACATGTTTAAATATTTGTTAAATGTTGTCATCCTGCAGGTTTTAAATATAAATATTGATGCCATCCAGAGATCACCAAAAAAACCACCCAGCAAACATAAAATATATTAAAATATATAAAAATAAATTTAGGAACTATTGGAAGGATGCTGTAATGTAATTCAAAGCAATTTAAGCAGAGTTAATAGTCCTCCTTGCTATCCAAATCACTATATATGAATGAATGAAAGATCCCAGATAACAAAAACACGCCCCGAGGATGTTCCCCGAACCAACACTGCGAACGTTCTCTGGACATTATTTTGTAGGGTCGCCAAAACGTTACAGGGGACGTTCTTATGGACGTTTATAGGACCACCAGGAAACCTTCAGAGGAGTATGATGAGACGTTTATGGACCGTGTCTTATGTATTTCAAATTGTTATATAAGTCAACGTTTACTACCAAAGCTATTTAAATTAATTAATACAGTAGATCGTACCATAAAATGAGACATACAATGAACAGTGATAGGCTGTAAAAATGTTTTATTTAGACACTTGAAATGTGAAGCGTGGGCTTATCCCGGTGTTTAAAGCCTCATCTCGCATTTCTTGGAATGACTGAGCCTAAAAGAACAAACAAATACGCATATTTATAAACATTAAATTTTGTGATTTCTGGTGATTAAACAATTATAAATATATTTTCGGTCTGTACTTTAATTGTAGCCTATATGCTATATAAAGGCAGCCGAGGCTAGCATAAACATCTAGCTATCGAACGCTTTTATCGTCTAGTAACAGTCCCTAACGTAACACTTCACAATAAACAGTAAATGAAAAATATATTTAAAAAAATAAGACTACCTCTTAGCTTGAATTGAGCCCACTGACACCCCATATGAGTGTTGCACCGCCTGAAGCGAGCCAACGCCAATCGTATCCTAGTAACAGGGAGGGGCAGTGTATGTCCACCCACCACTGGTTTTATTTTCACTATAGTCAAAGTGAATAGTTATATCTCTTGAAAATGATTTGAAATAACAATTATAAAAATACATGTATTGACAGAAAACAACTTGATTTGACCTCAACATGGGTGGTCTTGACTAAAGCCCTATAAGTAAATTTAATTTTGTAACAAAATCTACCAAGAGAACTAAAGAACAGCCCCACACTGGAGTAATATGTTATACAATGCTTTGAAATATCTAAATAAAAACTTTAGATATACCTAACTAAAAGTCTTTACACACATACACATATACACAGACACTTACAGAGATGGTCCAACGAGATAAATTGCGAACGTCTATGCAGCAGATTTTATATATTTTGTTGTATTTGTAGTACTGTTTAATTTCAGCACTGTTACAAGCCTCAAAGTATAATGATGAATCTATTATAATGAAAAATTAACACTGCATTAGAATGTATTTATTTTATTTATTAATAATGTTTTGATAATGAAACTGAACTACATTTTCGTGCTTTGTGAACAGTTTAGCGATATTGCCACAAAAAAGAAAATCATCTTGTCCTTCAGGAATTTAACACTTTTGGTAAACTGTTTTCCTTTTTTTGACCATTTTGGGCATAATGAAGCTTGCGCATTTCAGCATCTGTGTGTACCTCAGACTGAGTTAACACTAACTTATTCTAATGGTTGATGTGGACAATACCTACTGGAATAGATTACACTGCATGATGGGCTGATTAGATAACTGCCTGAATGACTATGGGTACATGGGTTTTAAAGTACTCAGTGAGTATATATTACACCTGTTGGGATGCATAATAACAATACATCGTATGCATAAATATAGGTAGTTCTCATTTGTGAATGATGACAAATAAATGTGACAAATGAAAGCTGCATGCCTTGTCTCCAGAATAGAAGTCGAATACAAACATATGGTTATATTTTTTATTTGGTTTTTCTTATCAGAGTAAACTGGCACAGACTAAAATGGCCCAAATAATGGAACATTCCCGTTGTCCCATTCCATGCTGTAAAGTGTAGACAAAGACACAAATGACTAAAAAGTACTCCTATTTTCCCATGTTTAGGAGAGATGCATGTTTCCATTCAGAGGTCCATGAACATTAAAGGGTATGGTAGAAACTGTTTACACTACATTTTCAGCAGTAATATAAATGTGGAATAAAATACATTTGGAATAAATATTACACATTAAGTATTGCAATAATGCAATTAAATTAAAGCTGTTATTCAGATTCACACTGGTGATGAGAAGATTTTATTCTGAAAGTCACAGAATAAATTAAATTCTGCAAACATAACAGGAAATACCCACAAACATTAGCTTAATTAAGAGAAGGCAACAAAGGTCGTCATTGTACAATTTTAATGTGGACTACAAGGTATAGTGGATGAAGGCAAAGAAAAGGTATAGCATGCAGGCTATACCTTTTCTTTGCTGGATTCAAGCTATATCCAACTACCATACACAATCACAGTTTGGAGCTTTTATTAATTCCAGACCATTAATGAGAGGAAAGGGAATGCTTGTTTTAAGATGGGCATAGAGCACAGTGCCACACCCATGCCATAAGGGTCACTTCCTGTGGACCATTGATGTTGGTCCAACTTGAGTAGGTATACGTGTGCTAGTAAATCATTTTCCCTGTAACCAGTAACATATCACCAGTTTGTGTTATTAAACATTCATAAGGTTATGTTTGACCTTTGCTTAATACTAAAAGGACCTTAGAGGAGCAAGCCATCACTCCTGCAAAAAAACCGATGTATATAAATAACCTATTGAAGATTTAATTACTAAATGTGCTATTGACATTACCTTATCAGCACAGTTACAGCCATGTTTATATGATGCAAGTGAAACTGAATTGAAATGAATTTAAACAAAATATTACTGCATGTACTATTCTGTTTGCACATTATTTTAGTGTCTAGTTGATTAATGCATTATAACGTTTCGTTTGGTCAAATGTCTCTTTAGTATAATTCAGTCGTATAGTGTAGTCAAGATTTAAAAATGTATTTTAGTCAAGACATTTTCTGCACCAGGCAATCAGCCTCCAACAACAAGTTGCAATGGAAAAACTCCTTTAAAAGGTGGAAGCATGTGGCTCACATTTGTAAAATATCCTAGCATTCTGGTTTTATTTGTCAGCAATTTTTGTCTTGTGTGAAAAGTGTGTATACATCTGTTGGAACGGACAGTACGGCCGCATCACTTAACAAATTATATATTCTACAAAAGTATGTGCACACCTTGGTGATCTCTGTTTTTTCAGCAACACTCACTCATTATTTAAATAAAAAAGTAAATACCAGTAGGTTATCTGATGTTTTATTGTATTTATTCTCATAAGTCTTCCAGTGTTACAAACTGGTATGTCATCTTTTTGCAGCTGGTAGCCTACATCATTTAGCGGTACTTCTCAGACAAAGCCAGGGCCAGGTTCTGAAGGAACTTGTCCACTGACACATGAACCTCGGGGGTGAAATCCGCAGGAAAGTACAGACCGATGGTCACGATGATGGAGTGTGCCAGAAGCTGTTATAGGGAAAACACAGCCGTGTTAGTGCGCGGAATAGGCTATATTATTGTGCGTTTTGTAGTTTTACATTTTAAATGCTGAATAAAAACTAATCCATTTTCACACACTCCATTTTTACCTTGAAATTAGCAGGGTCAACACGAAGCTTAAAAGCGTGCAGCTCGCTAAGAGAGCTCAGACTTCCTGTAAGATCGTCGAGGTGACCGACGGCTTCTCCGATTTTCTTCATAATGACAGCTCCGTGTTTTTTAACTTGCGCAGATCCAGGATGAAGATCAGACCAGTGGGAAAAGTAGGTCTTTGTTTGAGGGTAGACGACAAACAGCCTGCAAAAAGAGTTCAAACACCCCAGCATTAAACACACACAAACACCAAAAAGAATACACTTTACTTCTGAGTTAGTCGTTCATTTACCTGGCAAGAGCTTCGTGACCAATGTCATCAGCCTTCGAGGAGATCTTTCCCCAGATGTCCTTGACGGCGGCTTTGTCTTTAGCTGAGAGACTCATTGCTGCACAGACCCGTTTATTCACCTTAGAAAATATACCAGGAAAATAAATTGTACAAGTTCTGGTCTCCCCCTTTTTTATAAAGTCTGACGTTGGTCACACCCTGACACATCAAGTTCAAACTCCACCTTCTTTTGGGCTAGACCTTCAGCTTTGGGTCTGTTCCAAACTCAGCATAATAACGTAGCCTATAGGCTTCTACATGTTAAAATGAACTCACATACTTTATGGAAACAAATATGCAAAGTACAACAGGAACAGCAACAATAATACTACATATGTATATAAACACAGCACAGTGCAAAGAGAACAGAGTGAAAGGACTACAATATGCTAAAGCTCACAAAGATTGGAACGAGGATCAGTAAAATGAGTACAATGTACGGACGAATCCAAGTGTGAAACTTTTGTTGTATAAGTTATATGGTCATCATTATAACATTCCCATAACACCAAATCTAATGGTGGCCTAAGACCTTTGCACCGTAGCGTAAACACATTCACATATACGTACGTTCACTGCGTAAGACCCTGAATCCACTGCTAGGTTTGTGAGACTGTATAAGTTGCAAATCGCTTTGGATAGAGCGTCTGATAAATGACAAACGTAAATGTAAATTAACAGGCTACATAGGTATGATTGTTTTAGTATTACACGATTTACATATAATTAAATATATCTATGAAACATTTAGGCTTTCAATAAGATCTGAATTAGTATTAATTTAGCTCTGGCATTATGTAAAATCCTTTAGAGGGATTAAGCGTCATTTAATTTGGAAAACGACTTAGCTAATTCCTACTTTAAATCGATATATAGCCTAAATATTAAGTCAGAAATGTATTTTAAAACATTGATTTTCCTTCACAATTGCATTAAGGGGCTTTCCTTAAACCCCCATTCTAAGAGTAAAGTGTTGCCATAATTTTCTTTAAAATCAGTGCTGCTTTAGTCACATTTTAAAATGTACAATAAAGAAGTCATAATTTAAAAAGGAAATAAAAGTCCAAATAAATGAATAAAATGAATCAAAGCAAAAACAACTCTGTTGTCCCTTGGGTGTACATTCAATGACATTTTAGTTATTAAAGACTTGTGTGTGAAACCAATAACAGGGTGGGGCCATCTGAAATTTTAGATAAGCTGTTTTTCAGTCGTTATCTTTTTATGTCTGCGTGATTATACGCAATTTATGCCAGCAGACTACTGTTTTCTTTGATAAATATGTAATGTTTAATCCATGGAATATATTTTAAAGTACGTATTCATGTGATTTTTGTTTCACTTCGTTTTAAATTGGTGCTTTGCCTCTCATAAATCTAGGTGTTTTTCAGACTATCTTATAAATAAAATTTCTACCTGTGTATACTTTGTTATAGGTACGTCAACACATTAACAAGCGTTGGCATTAATTTGACGGCGGAATATAATGTTGATAAAAATGTTCACGTATACTTATTTAAAATTACTTTATTACACTTTTCAAAATGATTTGATTACCAGGAACCACAGTCTGAATGCACTGAGTTTGGTTGCTTACGTTGTTGTATTAATATGATGTATTACAATAGGCTATTTAATACAAAAATAACGAAGAATGTGGATTAAAAAGCAACTTCCAATATATTCCTCTCGTTCAAAACGATCTGATGTCTGGCACAGAGCCCAAGTTTTTGAGTTGGCCATTTTTGTTCGTCCAATGAATATCCAGGGCGGGGAAACCCAGAGTTAATAAATTCAGCCTCAGTGGGCAGAACAGACAAGATATTCCTTAAGGAGACTTTTCGTGCCACACACAAAGAACTCACTAAGACACCAAGATGGTTCATTGGACAGAAGATGAGCGCCATATTATCAATGACGTGTGGGGAAAACTCAGCTCGTCTGACATCGGAGGACAGGCCCTGGCCAGGTGAGTTATTTCCAAAAGAGTTGTTTCGAAAAAAGGTCAGGTTGAAATGCACATTTTTGTCTTGTTATAGACTATGGACTTTACCCATATTCATGTGTTCTTGTGTCTAGAGTCTTGATTGTGTTTCCATGGACCCAGAGGTACTTCGCCTCTTTTGGTAATCTGTCCAACGCCTCAGCCATCATTGGAAATCCCAAGGTGGCTGCCCACGGTAAGGTGGTCATGGGTGGTTTGGATAAAGCTGTGAAGAACTTGGACAACGTTAAGAGTGCCTTCACTCAGCTAAGTGTGCTGCATTCTGAGAAACTGCATGTGGATCCCGAAAACTTCAGGGTACGTCTAATTCAAACAACTGGAAATTTCTAATTGTAGCCAATACAGATTGCTCGTGGGTTTTTGACCTTTTTTTGCTGTGTATTTTCTTCAGCTCCTTGCTGACTGCTTCACCGTGTGTGTGGCCATGAAGTTTGGACCCTCTGTCTTCACCCCTGAGGTGCAGGAGACTTGGCAGAAGTTCTTAGATGTTGTTGTGTCTGCTCTGGGCAGACAGTATCACTAAGCAAGCAAAACAATATGCCTCTGATCTATGCAATTAGAGCATGAAATAAAAGTTTATCAACAAAATACCTTCTAATGTATTCTTTCGGACAGTCGGCAGAACGGTCCCTTGCACATGTATGAAAAACAAAAAAACAAAAAAACAAACAAAAACGTCATATATTTGTAAGTGTGCTACTAAAATGTACTTAAAATAAAAAAGTAAAAGTATTTCTTTAAAAAGCTTTTCTAACACACTTTTATTTAGGGCAAGAGGTACACATCCATGACACTGGGAGTACATAAGAGTTTGTACTACAACTATGTCAGTCATCTGCAAAAATAATTTGTCATACAAATAACATTATCATCTTTAGTGAAGCACAGCAAAACAAAACAAAACATTTTCAAACATGAAGAACCAAAATACAGAAAATACTTCAGATAAAAAATGCTGCTAAATCACTCACAACTAGACATGAAAATATTGACTAATGTACTATATCATGATAATTAACCCACACAAAAGCAAAAATTGACTCTTTGAAATATACTGCAACAAACTGCAGCTTCATTACTTTAAAAAGCAGTTCTTAATTTAAACACTTCACTACACTTAATTTACAAAAGTACTTATGCAAGACTTTTAAAAATAATAATTATATATAATAATAACTATATAGTTTTTAATATACCTCATATTCATAATAAAATTCACCGTCCTAAAGACATGGGAAAACCTGTAGTGTCTGATAAAAATAAAAAAAAAACAGCGCAAATTGTATACAATTATTTTTTGGTGCACAATGCATGCTGAACATTACAAAGTATTGGAAATACTTTATAACACTGGAATTGCCTAAATAAAAATGGAAAATGAATAGATAAATAAACAGAGTAAAAGCTAAAGTAACAAGACCGCTTTGAAAAAGTAATAAGTAAAAAGTACAGATGTTTCTTTTGAAGTATGTAAAGTATAAAGTAGTATATATTTAGTAAGGTAAAGTAGAAAGTTGCAGGAATAATCAAGTAAAATCAAAATACTTGTACTTTGTTACTTTCCACCTCTGTCTACTGTATTGTCTTAAGTATAACAAAAACTTCACATAACATAAAATTCAGCTCTCACATTCCTTTTAAACAAAGATGTTAATTTAAAAAGTATGCACAAAATATTCAAACATCTGCTGATGTGATGATCCAAGGTTACATATCTTTGACTGGCAAAAGTATCTCAAGGATAAGCAGTTAACTTGTGCTCACATGCACACTCATAAGTTGGTGAAGCTCGCATTCCAGATAGTCCCAAAAATGCTTGATTGGCAATAAATCTGGTGACAAAATCTCGCAATAAATCTGGTGTCCTTCGTATCACTACTAGGAATGACCAACTGTCGTATGTGATGACTCCTCAGATCATCACACTAGCAGTTGGGGCAAAGGCAGGACTAAAGCGTTCATCTATACTCGAACCCGACTGTCATTGGATTCCACACAGAATCTGGATTTGTCACTAAATACACTATGGTCTAAATCCATGGCAGTACAGATTTCTTATTCACAACACCAATCCAACTGAAGGCGATGGTGGCTAACTGTCAATCGCAGGACACATAATGGCTGCCATGACAACAAATTTCCTTCTGCTAAGTGCCTAGAAATGGTTTGAGCTGAGACATGGATGTGTAGTGAAGGTACCACCTGTGTCTGGATGGTGCATAACAAAACTGGTGGAGCTGCTCATGCCTTTCGGCAGACCAAATGTCAATTTCCTAACAGCGATGTCAGAACGACTTAGATGGTGGGCAATTCATCAAAATGACCATCCTGCTTCTCTCAGTCCAATAATGCATCCACTCTCAAAGTCTCAAAGTCAAAGTCAACTGGACAAAATGTCTTTGAGTGTGCCGTAAAGGCCTGTCTAACAGTCAACAGTCAACAATGTCTCACCAATAGGTACACTACACAAAAGTAGCCTCTCAGAGCCTTTTTATAGGGCAGCAAGGGAAGCATTTTTTTGCCCTCTTTTGGCAAGACCCAGTGTCTAATCAGACCACACCTGTAATCATTTACATATCTGAACGAAACATAAATGCATACCGAGTTTATAGCAATCCGATATTTCTATCTTCTTTTTTTTGTTAATGGGTATAAAAACAAGGGAGCTGTACCTAATAAAGTGAACGCCGTATATGTATATACAGATATATAACACAACAGATCAGTCATTAATAATCAAATAATTAATTAAACAGCCATTCAAACAAACAAACCAATCCAACCTGAAAACTTATTAGAGCTGGAACTGGAAAGAGCATGGAACCTTATGCGGCTTGACGTGTAGACACGAAAAATTGACATTGTTTATGCGTTACGAAAATAGATATTGTACGTTGAAATTGTGTTTCTTAAAACAAACTACAAAAAAAAACTGAAATCAGACTGAATTTGTTTATACTTAATTGTATTTGGGGAATCAAATGTTTTATATGTGAAGAACGGAACTTTTATGTATGGTGGTTTGAGCAAGAACGTCGCCCTTTAGTGTAACTCACAACAATTAGCCTGAAATGCTAGTACTAGAGTGTCTAGTCGGGCGAAGTATGAATGAATGAATTGTATATGAAGACAGAATACTAAAAGCGAGATGGAAAATATCCGTTAAGTTGTTGTAATTTTATGGAATTGCTGGTGTTGTCGTCCTGTTAATGATTTTGCAACGCAAATAGCACTCTAGCCTTCGTACGCTTTCTCGTTACCGTTAGGTTTGTATGCTTGTCATTAGAGATGATAATTATCTACACTGTCTTTGTAAGTGGTAATTTACATTTCTTCACGACCTCACACCTTTGTTAAACAGTATACAATGTACAAGCAGTCCTCGCTAGATCTAGTAGATCCAAAGACAATGTTCAAACCAGCAGACACCACCTTTCAGAAAAATGGAGATAAAAACAGTCCTATAAGTGTTATTCTTGTTAGTTCTGGAAGCCGCGGAAATAAACTGCTCTTCAGATATCCATTTCTGAGGGTTTCTGAAAACACTTCATCAACTGCAAGTAAGTGTAACCCGAAATTAGTGATTCACAAATGCAGTA
>JAJAGP010003481.1:0-72741 GCA_025084515.1 Ancistrus triradiatus
AATAATGCATTTAAGATTTAAAAAGAATAAAACAATACTGTGGTGGAAACTTTTCAAACTTGGGAGAACAAAGTCACACAGACACTGGTGCTGGAATAGAGTAGTAGACAACTTTTATTATCTGCGCGCGCAGAGATCAACTCACATACAGCAATGCCTGAGCACTTGTATGAGAGTGGATAAAGAAGGTAGAAGGCTTCCCCCTTTTACCTGGTTCGTTTACGTGCAGGTTTAAGCATACAGGAAAGCTGTATAAGCAACTCGTTAATCACAAGCTGGGTCTCCTGCCCAGAGATAAAAAGCAGAGATAAAAACCAGAGATAACGACAAGATTCTGTGTACCAACATATAGACAGATAAGGTCTTTATGACCAGGGGTTAGGGTCTGGTTGTTCCCTCTGTAACTCCTTCTTTTATGGCCTGCTGCTAACCCTGGGGGCACGTCTGTGTTTTGTATGTTTTCAACAAGTCATTGGAAAGAATCATTACACACAGTGTTCCACAGCTATAGGATTACATACTTTTTTTAGGATTAAATACTAAGATATTAAAATTTCTCCAACAAATACAAAATAAAATCAATAGATCAATCAATAGGCCTCTCCACTAACTGAGATCTACGAACTACTAGTGGTTTACTGTGGAAAGACTTTGGAGCTCTAGCTGGAATATATCTAACCCTCAATTCAGTAATGTAAGAGGAGAATGACCATGAAGACATTTAAAAACAATAACTGTAACCATAAAATCTATTTTAAAAACTACAGATAACCAGTGCAGTGACTGGAGTACACATGGAATATGATCAAACGTTTTCATGGAGTCAGAACCCTGGCAGCAGCATTCGGACTGGCTGCAGGTGTATAATAGAGCTCTGTGGAAGAGCAGATAAAACAGCATTGCAATAACCGAATCTCAATGTAATGAATGCATGAATAGGTTTCTCACCATCTGTATAAGATATATCTCAAACTTCTGCAATATCTCAAAGCTGGGAATAAGCTGTCATGCAGGTAGCCATGATGTGTGTTTTAAAGCTAAGCTCATTATCAACAATTATGCCTACATTCTGAACACATCGTTTGGCCTCTAAACCCATGTGGGTTAAATAAGTCTGAACAACAATCCTGTGTGTTTCGCTTCAAAATACAAAAACCCCTGTCCTTATTTAGATGCAGAAAATACTTAGACATCCATATGCATCTTGCATAAGCACTGAAACAGTGAGCTTGCTGATTTTACTGATTCTAAGGAACTATAAAGCTGAGTATCGTCTGCATATTGATGATAAATAATGTTAATTTATTCATTCATTTCCTTAACCGCTTAATCCTTTACAGGGTCACAAGAAAGCCGGTGCTTAGCTGGCAGCAAGGCAGGAACATCCCTAGACAGGAGACAATTCATCAAAGGGTACAGACGCACAATAGGGGCACTTTGTACAAAAGGTAGTCACCGGAGTATTCGGAGTAAACCCAGACAGACACGGGGAGGACATGCAGAATCCACAGATAAAGGACCCAGACCTCTTCACATGGGAATCGATCCCAGGACCTACTGCAAGGACTGTATCAGGTCCGTGAAGGCCACCACAGTGCCAGCATTGAGATAACGCTTGGTTTGTGGCTGCTTTGCACTGATTGCTCTTGTGTTTCATAAGATCAGCAAGTACAAGTTAACTAACCTTCATCAGTCTCGAAATAGTCGAGTCTATGGTGTGTCCATGCTTATGAGCTGTACCTGATGCATGTTGTATAAGATCAAAAGAGCTGGCAGTGTCATGAACTCAATGTTAGTAGGATCTGAAGGCAAAACCAGTTAAAATTCTAGAAAACATTTCTGCAAAGTCTGAGAAAATCTTTGTGTAGGTAGATGACAAGATACCAATAAGACTGGATATTTACTTATCTAAAATTGTATTGCCAGGTACTCATTTGTGGAATACTCCCATAGCAAAATCTGCATACAGTAAAAGGTTAACTTAATTTAACTTAACATTAACTTGCATTGCATCACTGGAATTAGCTCTTTTTAGAGTATCTTGTAACATTACAGTTTCTAAACTGATTTGGCTTCGGATTCTTAATGCTGTGCCACTGGCTCTTGGAGAGAACTGGTAAAACTGATATGGAGCATGGCATCCAATCTACAACATCAATCTGACCAAAACAAACACCTGTGGACTTGAGATTTCTAAATCTATCTGAATAAGTGAAGCTCCTCCAATACTATTCGCAATGCTCCGGGGTCTCTCCTGTGTGAATACGTTGGTGTGCTCGAAGACTAGCCCTGTGACGATAGCACTTCCCACACTGGGAACAACAATACGGCTTCTCTCCTGTGTGAATGTGCTCATGTTCTTTAAGAGCACTCCCATTAGAAAAACTCTTCCCACATTTGGTGCAAAAATACGGCTTCTCTCCTGTGTGAATGTGCTGGTGTCGTTGAAGATCACTCTCTCGAGAAAATCTCATCTCACATTGTGAGCAGTGATATGGCTTCTCTCCTGTGTGAATGCGCTCATGTTGTTTTAGAGCACTCCAATTAGAAAAACTCTTCCCACATTGTGAGCAGTGATACGGCTTCTCTCCTGTGTGAATGCGCTCATGTAGTTTAAGATGACTCCCATTAGAAAAACTCTTCCCACATCTGGTGCAAAAATATGGCTTCTCTCCTGTGTGAATGCGCTCATGTCGTTTAAGGTGACAATCTCGAGAAAAACTCTTCTCACATTGTGAGCAGTAATACGGCTTCTCTCCTCTGTGAACGCGTTCATGTTGTTTAAGATGACTCTGATGACAGAAACTCTTCCCACACTGTGAGCAGTGATACGGCTTCTCTCCTGTGTGAATGCGCTCATGTTGTTTAAGATGACTCTGATGACAGAAACTCTTCCCACATTGTGAGCAGTGGTACGGCTTCTCTCCTGTGTGAATGCGCTCATGTAGTTTAAGATCACGCTTATTAGAGAAACTCTTCCCACATTGTGAGCAGTGACACGGCTTTTCTCCTGTGTGACCGCGCTGGTGGACTCTAAGACATTTTTTACTACTAAAACTCTTCCAACATTGTGAGCAAGCAAAAGACTTCTCTCCTGTGTGAATGTACTCATGTTGTTTAAGATGACTCCCATGAGAAAAACACTTTCCACATTGTGAGCAGTGATATGGTTTCTCTCCTGTGTGAACGCGCTGATGTGCTTTAAGATAATTCTTTAGGCTAAAACTCTTCCCACACTGTGAGCAGTGATACGGCTTCTCTCCTGTGTGAATGCGCTCATGTTGTTTAAGAGCACTCTTATGAGAGAAACTCTTTCCACATTGTGAGCAGTGATACGGCTTCTCTCCTGTGTGAATGTGCTCATGTTGTTTAAGATGACTCTGATGAGAGAAACTCTTCCCACATTGTGAGCACTGATACGGCTTCTCTCCTGTGTGACTCCGCTGATGTATTATTAGCAGACTCTTAAATGTGAAGTTTTTCCCACATTCTGAACAGTTGTGAGATTTTTTATGAGAGGTCTTATGAGAGGAGCAAATTGTGAGCATCCCATTCTCATTCTGTTCTTCTCCTAGTTTCAGCAGCATCTCATCTCTTTCAGAGTGGCACCTCCTGATGTGTTCATGGAGATCAGTTTGTGATTCATAAGAAAGAGTACAGCAGGAGCAGGGGAAGTCTTTCTGGGTGTCGCTCTTACCTGCAGCAGAGAAATAACAGAAACTGAAACACCTGTAAAAATATATTTCACATTCAGATCAGCCTGCTCTAATTTGACAAGAGTTCTTAAGCTTAAACAGTAAATCATAACTATATAAATGAGAAACATTAATAACAATCATCTTTCACTTACACAACAATTTTGGATGAGATACTCTGCTAAATGTTGTAAATGTAAAAGCCTTACAGAGGTCGTCTTCATCTTCAGGTTCTTCCTTCTTCTCGAAGTCTCCACTCTGATGAGCAATGTCTGATTTCCCTCCACCTAAAGTTCCAACATTCAAACTGAAATGTTATCTCAAGCACAAATGCAAAGTACAAAAACACAATTGAGGTTTAAAGCAACTGTTGTGGCACTAGACTTCGAAATTAATGCAACTCAGGGTTGTGGTGGGCCAGGCAGCCCAGGGCACAAATCCTGGACAGGGGAACCAGTCCATCCCAAGCAACAAGTATATCGCCACACACAAATCATTTAGAGATGCCAACTGACCTAAGATGTTTGAACTGTGGGAGAATTCCACATGAAACCCACACAGACACAGGGAGAACATGCACACAGGCAGCAGTCGAACCGGAAACCGAACCCGAATCTCTGGAGTCGTGAGGACACCGTGCAAACCAATGTGGCTTAAGGCTGAAATGTGGGTTTTTTTAAGTAGGAGTTATTTAGTTACGTTATTGTAATGAAGCAGGTTAAACCAGTCGCTAGATTGCTCAGAAAGGGTATTTCTAGTGCCGGTCTCAAGCCCGGATAAATGGTCAGGGTTGCGTCAGGTGTAAAACATTTGCCAAATAAAGTATGCGAGTTTATAATAATTTCACCACCACGGATTGGTCGCGGCCCGGGTTAACAACGACTGCCACTGGTACAGGTAGCAAACAGGGTACCAGCAGAAATTGGACTACTGTTTGCCGAAGACGAAGAGGAGGGAGCCGTGTGAGGAGACAGAGAGAAATCAGGAGGGGCCAGAAGATAGCACTGAGGGTAGCAACCCTAAATGTAGGGACGATGACAGGGAAAGGTAGAGAGCTGGCTGATATGATGCAGAGGAGAAAGGTCGATGTTTTGTGTGTGCAGGAGACAAAGTGGAAGAGTAGCAAGGCTCGATGCATTGGTGCAGAGTTTAAACTGTTCTATCATGGTGTGGATAGGAAGAGAAATGGAGTTGGTGTGGTCCTGAAGGAGGACTATGTAAAGAATGTCGTTGAGGTGAAAAGGGTGTCAGATAGGATAATATGTTTAAAGCTGGAAATTGAGGGTGTAATGGTGAATGTTGTTAGTGGCTATGCACCACAAGTTGGCTGTGAATTAGAGGAGAAAGAGAGATTCTGGGTGGAGTTAGATGAAGTGGTTGGAGAGAATTCCCAGGGAGGAGAGACTGGTGATTGGTGCAGATTTCAATGGTCATGTTGGTGAAGGTAATAAAGGAGATGAGGAAGTGATGGCAGGTTTGGTGTTAAGGATAGGAACCTAGAAGGACAATGGTGGTGGATTTTGCAAAGAGGATGGAAATGGCTGTGGTTAACACATATTTCCAAAAGAAGGAGGAGCATAGGGTGAGTGGAGGGAGGAGCACACATGTAGACTACATCCTATGTAGAAGAGGTTGCTTTAAAAGAGACTGGTGATCGTAAGGTAGTGGCAGGGGGAGAGTGTAGCTAGGCAGCATCGGATGGTGGTGTGCAGGATGGCTCTGGTGGTTAGGAAAGAGGAAGAGGACAAAGGCAGAGCAGAGCACCAAATGGTGGAATTTTAGAAAGGAAGAATGTTGTAAGGAGTTCGGAGAGAAGCTGAGAAAGGCTTTGGGTGGTAGGAAAGAGCTCCCAAATGACTGGGTAGTAGCAGCAACAGTAATTAGGACAGACAGGTAGAAGGGTACTGGGTGTGTCTTCTGGACAGGCAAAGGATGAAAAGGAAACCTGGTGGTGGAACAAGGAAGTGCAGGAGGTTATTCAGAGAAAGAGGTCAGCAAAGAAGAAAAGGGACAGGGACAGGACTAAAGAGGAGCACAAGGAGATGCGGCCACAGGGCAAAGAGGGAGGTAGCAAAGACCAAGCAGAAGGCCTACGATGAGTTATATGAAAGGTTAGACAGTAGGGAAGGAGAGAAGGAGTTGTATCTGCTGGTGAGACAGAGAGATAGAGCTGGAAAGGATGTGCAGCATGTCTGGGTGATCAAGAATAGAAATGGAAATGTTACTGTCAGGTGAGGAAGGGGAGGGTCAGAGAAAGATCGAAGGAGTATTTTGGGAGAGTTGATGAATGTAAAAAATGAAAGGGAAAGAAGGTTGGATGGCATAGAAATTGGGTGGAACAGGATGTAGCAAAGATTAGCAAGGACGAAGTGAGGAAAGCTTTGAAAAGGACGAAGACCGCAAAGGCAGTGGGACCTGATGACATACTGGTTGAGGTATGGAAAAGTCTAGGAGAGCTGGGAGTGGTGTGTTTTTGACTAGATTATTCAATGGAATTCTGGTGAATGAGAGTATGCTGGAGGAATGGAGGAAAAGTTTACTTGTGCCGATTTTTAAGCAGAAGGGTGATGTACAGAGTTGTTGGCTCTTACAGGGCATAAGTTGATGAGCCCACACAATGAAGATTTGGGAGAGAGTTGTGGAAACTAGGCTCAGACAGGAGGTGACTGCGTGAACAACAATATGGTTTCATGCCAAGGAAGAGAACCATGTATGCGATTTTTGCTTTGCGACTGCTGATGGAGAAATAAGTAGAGATGGTCAGAAAGAGCTACACTGCGTCTTTGTGGATTTGGAGAAAGCTTATGACATGGTGCCAAGGGAGGAACTGTGGTGGTGTATGAGGAAGTCTCGAGTGGCTGAAAAGGTATTTTTAGATTAGTGCAGGACATGTATGAGAACAGCATGACAGCGGTGAAGATGTGCTGTAGGAGTGACAGATAGCTTCAAGGTAGAGGTGGGCCTGCATCAAAGATCGGCTATGAGTCCCCCCTTCTTATTTGACTCTGGTGATGGACAGACTAACAGACGAGGTCAGACAGGATTTGCCGTGGCCATGATGTTTTTGCAGACGACATTGTGATCTGTAGTGAGAACAGGGAACAGGTAGAAAAGAACTTGAGAGGTGGAGGTAATAATCTGGAAAGGAGGGATGAAAGTCAACTGTAGTAAGACAGAAACATGTGTGTAAATGAAAGGGAGGCAGGGTGGAACAGTCAGGCTACAGGGATCAGTGGTCACAAAGGTACAGGAGTTCAGGTACTTGGGATCAACTGTCCAAGGAAATGGGGATTGTAGAAAAGAGGTAAAGAAGAGAGTTCAGGCAGGATGGAGTGGGTGGAGAAGAGTGTCAGGAGTGCTGTGTGACAAAAGGGTCGCAGCAAAAGTGAAAGGAAAGATTTATAAGAGAGTAGTGAGACCAGCCTTGTTGTATGGCTTAGAGACAGTGGCACTGACAAAGAGACAGAGCTGGAGGTGGCAGAACTTAAGATGTTGAGGTTCTCTTTAGGAGTGTCTAGGGTGGACAGGATTAGGAATGAGATCATCAGAGGGACAGCACAGGTTGGAAAATTGGGAGACAAAATTCGAGAGGGAAGACTGAGATGGTTTGGACATGTGCAGAGGAGGGATAGTGGATATATTGGTAGGAGGATGTTGGAGATGGAGCTGCCAGACAAGAGACGAAGAGGAAGACCAAAGAGGAGTTATTTGGTTGTGGTAAATGAAGATATGCAGGGAGTTGGGGTGAGAGTAGAGGACGTGGAGGACAGGGTGAGGTGGAAACGTTTAACTCGCTGTGGCCCCTGATAAAGGGAGAAGCCGAAAGAAGAAGAAGATTGTAATGAAGCAGGTTGTCTTACAGAGGTAGGCTTCATCTTCAGGTTCTTCTTCCTTCAAGGTCTTCATTTGGAATGCTATGCAAGGATGGTCCTTCATGTGATGCATCTTCATCAACCTAATGATCAATAAACAATAACACACAGTCAGGACAGAAGGTTAACAAATTTTACAGTCATTTTTTTTTTTACCAGTTATAGCTATAGGGAATAATACTGCAATCTAGAGCAGCAGAAAATGATTAGTACATTAGGTTGGAAGCAAAGAGAAATGGAACGGACTAATCATCATGGCTTATATCAGCAATACAATACATTTATTTCTCATATATCCTATTCATGCATTAACATCTACTCTTTCAGTGAATTTAACTGAATATCGGGTTATGCATATTAACAGACATGTTCACAGTTTTAAACAGTATCCTGGCTATTGTTTAGATTTATTTGCTCGATTGTCATTTAATTAAAGCTTCCTGAGACTCTAAAATTGAGAGACCTGCACAAGAATGCTCAAATCAGCCCGCAGCCTCCAGTGTCCAATTGTCCCCAAGACGTCACCTGGGTCAAAATCAAAACCCTAACAAACACAAACTCGGAAACATCAACGAAAATAGGCTACCAGCCCTAGACTGTGCTGTATTCATTGAGGATGATGGAAACCTCAAGACAGTAACTACTCTTTGACCACTCCCCTGTCAAAACAGCAAAGAGACAAGTAGAAGAACCTCAGACGTCAGCCTCTGAAGTGGAACAAGGCAGAACTGTCTGAGAAACTTAAAAGAATCGTCTCCAAGCACAACATCCCTGTGTACTTCAGACCAAGCAACTCCCTCAGGCAAACACTGGTTCATTCCAAGGACAAAACACAAAAGCACAAACTGAGCAATGTTGTGTATGCAGTACAATGCAGTGGGGAGTGTTCAGATCTATATATAAAAGAGACCAAACAAACACTCCACAGGTACATGGCACAACATAGAAGAGCCAGCTCATCAGGACTCAGCAGTACATCTGCATCTAAACGAGAAGGGACACTCCTTTAAGGATACTAATGTTCATATTTTGGACAGAAAAGACAGGCGGTTTGAAAAAGGTGTGAAGTAGGCAATATGTCCAACTAGTACAACAATCGTTGAAGAGAGGCAGTGATTTACGATATCAGTTATTAGCCACTTACAAAGCAGTCTTGAGATCCCTTCCCAAGAGGTTAAGCCCCATTCGAACCTCAACCCATGTGATTCTAACAACTTACATGATGGCAGGGTGGGGCTACAATTCACTAATGGGTCAAACCTTGGCCTCTGTCATCCTAATGACCCATGAATTGACAGAGTGGATCAAGCACAAGCCTCATATAACCGATTCCGTGCTAGTCACATTTAAATTGTGCAGCGAGCGACAGCACCACAAACACAGCCACACAGAAACAGCACAGTGTTTTTAATAACTTTAATCAAAAATCAATTCCTGTCTGAAGCTTTAATCACGGCTCAGCCACTCACTGGTTTGTGTATGAGACCGCTGCTGACGCATGTTCATGATGAGGGAGTGTTACATTTCAGTTGTGTTTTGAGTGCTAATTGGTCAACTAAATAGCATCTCTCTCTTTATGTCAGACACAGCCATGTCTTCAGTGTGGAGGCTCTTCAGAACATGCTGTTTGTTGTGCATAGGGAAAATAAGCCATGGAGGAACAACTCTGAAAACATTTGGAACAATGAATTGAATAAGACTTTTAAAACAGCATCACTCCACTGAATATGTGGAATTTGACAAAGCAAATAAAAAAAAATGTTAAAGCTAAAGCTAGCAAACACAAAGCCAGGCACAAGCCAGCAGCCTCGCTTACAGTAGGTATGATTATGGTTGTGTACTGTGGAGGGAAATAGTGTCGTGGTGTTTTATTAGGCTGACAGAATACCTGCTTAATCAATCAAAAATCATTCTAGCCGAGTTAAAGTTTTCAGTGGATGTTACGTGCAAGTGTCTGCACGTAGTGTTTTGTGGCTGCGTCTGTTTTCTGTGATCCTCTCTCCTCCCTCTGTCCTCATTTGATAGGTGGAGAAGCTGCCACTCGGCGTGATGTCTCGCGTCAGCCGACGTATTGGGGAGGAGGAGTGCAAGTGTGGAGGCGGGAGCTTCACTTCAAAAAGGAAGCGCGGAACACAGTCGGGGAAGCGAATTTCGTTTCCCGTTTCCGATTTTGGCTTGTTGTTGGGTTGTTTAGTAAGTGCGTTGGTTGGCTTTTGCTTGTGTCGTTCGTGTCGCTTGTTGTTCATTTAGTGTGGCGTGCTTGTTTGTCCGTTGGTGGTGTATAATACGTTTTCTTGTTATTTTTGTCTGTTTCCAGATCTCTCTTGAAGAGGGAGATAAAGGCCAAGGTCCATGAAGGACTGGTTGACCTGGGAGTTTTTGCGCCTGTACTGCTTGCTGATGGTACACGGGTTTGTGAGCCCAGCTGCGGTCTGGAAACTCCAGGGGGTGCAGAGGCACCTGACTGAGTTGGGAGCTACTTTGCCTCGCTTTGATCCCATGTCTCCTTCAATATCTACAGGTTCTAGAGAAACGGCTCGCATTAAAGTGCGTCTTGCACGACTCCAGATCGAAACTCAAGAAAAGGCTTTAGAGTGTGAAAGGGAAAATGAATTGAGACTAGTGATACGACGTATGGAATTGGAGGTGGAACGGGAAGTAAGGTTACATGAATTGGAGCTGGAAGCCTTGAGGATTACCTCGCAGGACTCTCGTAAGTCAAGAGACTTTTTCTCTGCGCCTGCATCTTCTCCTCCAAGGTCAGTAGCCTTAAGTTGGCCTAAAGATGTGTGGGCTTTGCTTTTGCAATGCAGATTCGTAGGAAAAGCACAAGAAGTGTGCTCTTTATCATACTGCAAGCTGTCCTGTAACGGTAAAGTCAAAGCAGCCATACTGCGTGCTTATGAACTTGTTCCTGAGGCTTACCGGCAGAAATTCCGGAGTCTTAAACAGTCTTCTGTTCAGACTTTTGTGGAGTTTGCGCGAGAAAAAGAAACACTGTTTGAGAAGTGGCGTCAAGCCAGCAACGCTACCGATTTACAGTCATCATAACAGCTTATTCTTCTTGAGGAATTCAAAAATTGTATGCCAGAGCGTGTTGTAGTGTACTTGAATGAAAGGAAAGTTTCTTCAGTAGCTGAGGCGGCTGTCTACAAACCGGTGAGACTGGACTTTTCAGAGTTGACAGCTGGTCACTCCAAGTCTGGGACTAGCAAGGAGAAAAACCTGTTCCATGGTTCCTGTTTTTATTGCCACAAACCAGATCATGTTATTTCGAGGTGTCCTGTTCTACAGAAGAAACAGGATAAAACAAAGCAAAATACTGGTAAAAGCCAAAGTGTTGCTTTGGTTAGCAATGTTAGTTATACGGCTTTGGAACCTGCTTGTGATCGGGGGGAGAAGTTTCCTGATCCTGGATATAAACTGTTTGTCATGTCAGGAACTCTTTCCTTGGCAAATGAGGTCCAGAACAAGGTCCCCATTCAAATTCTCCGAGATACCGGTGCAATGCAGTCTTTTGTACTTGCAAATGTTCTGCCCTTCTCTGAGAAATCTTTTTGTGGCACATATGCTATTTGTAAAGGAACTGAAATGAAGTATGAAATGAAGTCCCATTGCATTTTGTGTACTTGTCTTCTGACTTGGTGACGGGAAAATGTAAAGTAGCGGTATGTAAATCTTTACCAGTGGATGGTATTACATTCATCCTGGGTAACGATCTGGCTGGAGATAAGGTCTTGGAGGTGACAGAGAATGTTAGGGAGTCATCCATGGCAGATGAATCATTCTCTGAATACCCTACAGTTTTTCCTGCTTGTGTGGTCACCCATTCTAAAGCTCATCGGGGAGAAGATGAGATTGACCTGTCAGAAACATTTCTTGTTGAACCTGGTGATCCCAGTTCAACACCTTTGACCTCTTCTGTTGTGTATTCTGCAGAACCTGTTCAGTGTTAACACTCGGTGGATGTTGTTGTGAAAGAGTTGAAGGTGGGTAGACAGCAACTTATTGATGCTAAAAAGGCAGATCCTAGCCTTGAGAAATACTTTTCCTCCGCTTGTAGTCCAGAGGAAGCAGCCAAGAAGTCGGTTGCATTCTTTGTGGATAAGGGAGTGCTGATGAGGAAGTGGTCTCCTTATGATACTGGAGACGTGTACAGTGTGTTTCAGATTGTGGTTCCATTCCCGTATAGGGAGAATATACTACAAATGGCCCATGGACATTCGTTGTCTGGACATTTGGGGATTACGAAAACCTACGCTCGAATCCTGAGCCATTTCTTTTGGCCCGCACTTAAGAAAGATGTGGCTAAATTTTGCAATTCATGCCATGTGTGCCAGTCAGTGGGAAAACCTAATCAGGTTATTCCTCCTGCTCCTCTTAGATAAATTCCAGTAATGGGTGAACCATTTGAGCGTGTACTGGTTGACGGTGTTGGTCCGTTACCTAAAACAAAGATGGGTAACCAATATTTATTGACAATAATGTGTGCGGCTACTCGGTTCCCTGAGGCTATTCCCGTGTGAAGAATTACTTCGCCAGTGGTTATTAAAATGTTGATCAAGTTCTTTACTACTTTTGGACTACCAAAGACAATTCAAACTGATCAAGGAACCAATTTCATGTCCAAGTTATTTAAGCAAGTGATGAAAACACTGAATGTTACTCATCGGATGTCAAGTCCTTATCATCCAGAGAGCCAAGGAGCACTTGAAAGATTTCACCAGACCTTGAAATCAATGCTCCGAAAGTATTGCTGGGAGACGGCTAAAGATTGGGATGAAGGCGTACCCTTGGTTTTGTTCGCTATACGCGAAACTGTGCAGGAATCTCTGGGATTTAGTCCTGCACAGCTAGTGGTTGGACATGCAGTGCGTGGTCCATTAAAGCTCCTGAAGGAGACCTTTTTAACCGAGGGTGAGAAACAACATAACCTGTTAAATTATGTGAGTGAGTTTCGAGAACGTTTACACAAAGTCTGTGCTTTAGCTGGTAAATCTTTGAAAGAAACCCAGAAACGGATGAAGCAACGCTTTGACCAAAAAGCTGTTGACCGGAAGTTCCAGAAGATAGATCGTGTGATGGTCTTGCTCCCTGTCCCTGGATTTTCCTTGTCTGCTAAATTTCCAGGTCCGTACTTGAAGAGAAGCTCAGTGACACAGATTACGAAATCTGTACACTGGACCACAGACGCAAGACACGTGTATGTCATGTGAATATGTTGAAGGCTAATCAAGCCAGAGAAACTGACCTTCAAGTGGCAGAAAAAGTCCCTGAAACTGAAGTGACCCCAGTGCTCACGTTGGCCAATACTCCGGATGCAGACGAAGAACCGGAGACTTTACAGTTGGGGAATGATTCATATTTGAGTGGTAGTTTTCCTAATTCTGAAATGCTGACGAACTTGTCTTCACGGTTAGGTCATTTGCCTGATGTTCAAAGACGGGATATGGAAGCTTTGATTCATGACTTTTCATCTGTCTTCCAGGATGTTCCTTCTTGTACTAATGTCTTAGAGCATGACATTATAGTTACTTCGACAGTGCCAACTAAGCAGCATGCTTACCGTGTCAATGCGGCAAAGAGACAGATCATGCGACATGCGGCCATTTTTGAAAGATTTCAGAAGGCATCTTTGACGATTAATCTGGCAAAGCGTGAGTTTGCTCATGGTACTATCACTTATTTGGGTAAACATGTAGGTCGGGGGCAAGTGTGTCCTGTGGAAGCAAAAGTGGCGGCTATTTGTAATTTTCCTGTGCCCTCCACTCGACGAGAGTTGTGGCGATTTCTTGGTATGGCCGATTATTAACGCAGTTTTTGTAGTAATTTTTCCACTGTTGTTGCACCTTTGACGACTTTGCTCAGTCCGTCCATGTCTTTTACCTGGACACCCGCATGTCAACATGCGTTTGACAGTGTAAAAACACTTCTGATTAACGCCGCAGTGCTTGCGGCCCCAGACTTCACAAAAGCTTTTAAGCTGGAAGTGGACGCAAGGTCTGTAGGGGTTGGGGCAGTATTGTTACAGGAGGATCAGAGTGGAATTGATCATCCCATATGCCATTTCTCCAGGAAGTTTAATAAGCACCAAAGAAATTATTCCACTATTGAACAAGAGACTTTGGCAATCTTGTTATCCTTGGAATACTTTGAGGTTTATGTGGGAAGTACCTCCTTGCCTGTGACTGTGTATACGGATCACAATCAGTTAGTGTTTTTGCCACACATGTACAATCATAATCAACGCCTGATGAGATGGTCCCTTACAGTGCAACACTATAATCTAGAAATTAAGCACAAAAAAAGGTTCTGAAAATGTCATTGCCGATGCATTATCCCGCATTTCGAGTTTTTGTGGATATGGTTGACGTTGGTCGCAAAATAAGTTTGCTCTTTAAGGGGGGGCGTGTTACGTGCAAGGGTCTGCACGTAGTGTTTTGTGGCTGCGTCTGTTTTCTGTGGTCCTCTCTCCTCTCTCTGTCCTCATTTGATAGGTGGAGAAGCTGCCACTCGGCGTGATGTCTTGCGTCAGCCGACGTATTGGGGAGGCGGTGTGCGAGTGTGGAGGCGGGAGCTTCACTTCAAAAAGGAAGCGCGGAACACAGTCGGGGAAGCGAATTCCGTTTCCCGTTTCCGATTTTGGCTTGCTGTTGGGTTGTTTAGTAAGTGCGTTGGTTGGCTTTTGCTTGTGTCGTTCGTGTCGCTTGTTGACTGTTCATTTAGTGTGGCGTGCTTGTGTGTCCGCTGGTGGTGTATAACACGTTTTCTTGTTATTTTTGCGGATACTGTTAAAAACGTGCACTCTGATTGTTAGACGCCTACCTTTTGGAGGGAGAACAGGTAAGACGTGCGCGCACTTACATCTGCAGCATGTAGGCTTACTCTGTATAGACACCCCAGGTAAGGAGCATGTGCCACCCGCTGTACTTTTGTGAAGGTATTGTAGAGTAGTCAGTCGGGTTGGGTATATGTTAGTTAGTCCTAGGTTATTGCGTAGTGTAGGTTTAGGCGTTGCTTTTGGTTCTTTTATTTGGCACCGCTGTGTTCTCTCTCGCCGGTAGTGTGTATTTCATACAGTACCTATTTCTTGTACAGTCATGTATTGTAGTTTGTAAAATAAAACACTTGTTAACTGGTCTACGGTCTTCCCCTTATTCCACCTGCACCAGTTAGTTGTACAGCACCTCCACCACTCCCTTCCCTAAAGGGAAGACATCCTTCATTCCCTACCAATTACAAAGTTATAGTTCCTGCCAAGCCTTCTAGATACGAGCCATAGGCGGGAACGTAACAGTGGAGAAACAAACAGCAATTTATTGCATTAACTCATGAACATCATTTACATTGACAGCATTTAGCAGACGCCCTTATCCAGAGCGACTTACAATTGATACAGTCTTACAATGCAAGCAATTGTGGGTTAAGGGAATTGCTCAAGGACCGAACAGTGGCAGCTTGGCAGAGGTAGGATTTGAACCCTGGACCTTCTTGTTCATAGTCCAGTACCTTAACCACTAGCCTACCACAGTCCCATAGTCAACATCAGCAACAGGACATGTACACACTGTATGAACAATGTTGAAATGCCAACATCTCCCAGTTTTAGCAGCCTTTAAATACTATCTATTTTAGCAATGCCTAGACGTTATGCTATGATTATTTTGCAATTCTAGTAAATCTCCTCCCCCTCCACACCACTGTTATCTCTGACTCAGGGTCAGGGTCTGACCCAGAAATCACCCAATTCCACTGCCCAGAATTTAATCGTAGCATCAGTTCTTGGAGTCTTTCATAAACAAGTTCTATTCAGATGCTTAACTACTTACTTTATGCATCATATATAGCAACATATTACGTGGTTAATCATGGACGGCCTTATTACGTATGTACAGGTTCCTATGAACCAGTTTTACCACAAATTTATTCTCTTTAAATGTTTGTCGGTCAAGTCTGTTCATATGAAACTCTTCTGCATAACCGCTATAACTGCCTGCTTATATAGTTTGGTTGCTGTTGTAAAACTATCGTAAAGTTATGGCCCTTATGTAAAATTATGTTGTTATCTGTCCAGTACTGAGAAAGAGGCTGAATCCTTCTAAGTATGCGGTCTTCGTGGTCTATGAAGTTGTGTTCTTGGAAGCCTGGGTAGACCGCGACGATGACCGAACCGAAATGAGAAGGTCTACTCTGCACTGGATTTCCTGTTTGCATCACAGAACCATCTCTGCTGACCTCACATGGGTTTCCAACAAACAACACCAAGTGGGGAAGGCACAACAGAGGCTCTACTTCCTCAGGAAGCTGAAACTCTAACACCTCCCTCAGCACCTGCTGGTGAACTTTTACAGACCCACCATTGAGAGCCTTCTGACCTACTGCTGTGTAGTTTGATTCACCAGCTGTACAGCATGGAAACGGAGACCTACAACGGATGTTGAGAGAGGCTGAAAGGATAATTGGAACCTCACTACCCCCCCTCAGTGACATTTACAATAGCCAACTTCAGAAAAAGGACACTTGCATTACAAATGACACTATATATCCCAGGCATTGTTTGTTTCCCCACCTCCCCTCCAACAAGACATTTCGCCAATTACAAACAAAGACTAACAGGCTTAAATACAGCTTTTACTCTCAGGCTGTGAAAGTCATCACCCCTCATCCGACCCATCCATCCCGATGAGCCGTTACAGGACTTTCCATCCCCCCACCCCCGACTTGCACACTATCACTTTAGCATAAATCACTTGAACAATCTTGTAGCCTGTATGTACATATATTTCTTGTAATATTATTGTAAAATTTTGTATAATTTGTAAATTTTTAATTATTCTTAATTGTTCCGTTTTGTACTACTGCTGCCTTCGAGAGGACGCCCAATTTCACTGTTTAAACACTGTTTGTAACACTGTTTACTCAGCGACAATAAATCTATTCTATTAATTTTCCCCCAAGCAGTTTAATAAAGGTCTCCGTTTGCTCCTTGCTCCCTAAAACAAAAAAGAAAAAGTCGCACTTTTGCTTTTTAACATTTACCTATTTGAGTTTTTAAATCCTTACCTTTAATAACATGAATTCCTCAGCTATGATGCAATCAGTCTTCAAATGCAAGGTAAAAAAGGATGCAGCCCCTGAAATGGCATTCAGCTAGAGACTCATTTCTTGTGGGACCTTACCCGTTGGACCAGGTGCCCCTAACTACACATTCCATGGACTGTGGTAGCCTAGCGATTAAGGTACTGGACTATGGACCAAAAGGTTCTAGGTTCAAATCCCACCTCTGCCAAGCTGCCACTGTTGGGTCCTTGAGCAAGGCCCTTAACCCACAATTGCTTGGATTGTAAGGTTGCATCAATTCTAAGTCGCTCTGGATAAAGACGTCTGCTAAATGCTGTAAATGTAAACCCATGAACTCACTTCAGACACTACAATGAACATCTGGTGAGGAAAAACAATCTACATTCCAGGCTTTTCCAACAAAAGCGCATGGCACACAAATGTGAATGAATATAGGGCATAGTTTATATCTTCTTTTGAAATATGCACATAGTTCGTTTCATTCATTCTGTACAGAGAGTACGAGAAGCAACACGATGTAAAGGACTTAAAAAGCGATGCTAAAAAACAGCTTCATTCCCCAGGCCATAATGATTTTAAACAAGTACTAATAGCTTAACATCAATACATGAACTGACCATATTTAACATCTAACATCTGCGTAACTAAACAGAGAGCTGGTTTCTGTTTACGTGGCAAAAGCATAAATACCTATACAGTCAAGATCCTTAACAAAAAATCAAATTCATTAGATATTAGACAGACATAAAAACGAAAGAATCAGTTAAAGTCCGATTAAAAAAAAAATCCCGTTAATGCGCTCGGTTGAGTTTGGAGGCTCCAGATAAAGGAACGCATCTCTGGATCTTCAGCACCGCGGTAAACCTGGATTGCGGTTAGCAATTCGGAGCTTTTTCCGGCTTGCATTCCGTCATAAAGTCACTTTAAACTGTGATTAATGCTACATTTGGCTCGTCCTGATTTGTGAATTCAGATGACGTCATCATCTAAAGCGAAGTCATTCGGTATTACATTTCAGGGCTTTATTTTCAAAAGCGTATAACTTCTAAAGGTGACCACTAAAGGTGATTACTGACACCTGCAGTAAAGTGACCAGGCTGATTTGTGAAACTTTTCACAGTCTTAATTCTGTCTGTACGTGGCTCGTATAAACCGTGAGGACGGAAGATGATAACACGCGAAATAATTAAGCCTTTCATTTAACTCGCCATAAAACCGTCCAAGCAGCCATAGAACTTCAAAAACGTTTCATATAGAGAATCAGTACAGGTTACAGTTACCCTCCATCAGTTCTGAAAACTATCACAGATATAATTCTGTCTAATAAATATTTATTATGATGTTATTTATTATTTTTAGGCATAATCTGATTTTTTAAAGCGTTCACATCAATAATTTTGAATACAACGCATTTATTTATATAATATTTATGACTCTTAGGCATTTTCAGATTTGAGAAAGTTTTCACAAATGTAATTTCATATCAAAAACATTTATTTATATAATATTTACTAATTTAAGGTATTTTCAGATTTGTGAAAGTTTTCACAGATGTAATTTTATATAAAAAGCATTTATTTATTTAATATTGATCAATTGTAGTCATTTTCAGATTTGTGAAAGCTTTCACAGATGTAATTTTATATAAAAAGCATTTATTTATCTAATATTTACTAATTTAAGGCATTTTCAGATTTGTGAAAGCTTTCACAAATCTGAAAATGGCTACAATTGATCAATATTAAATAAATAAATGCTTTTTATATAAACTTACATTTGTGAAAGCTTTCACAAGTCTGAAAGTTATTCAAATTGATAAATATTATATAAATAAATGCTTTTTATATAAAATTACATCTGTGAAAACTTTCACAAATCAGAAAGTGCATACACATAATATACAGTACGTAAATAACTGCCTATTAGACAGAATTATATCTGTGATAGTTTTCAGAACTGATGGAGGGTAACTTTAACCTGTGTTGATTCTCTATATGATCCGTTTTTGAAGTTCTATGGCCTGCTTGGACGGTTTTATGGCGAGTTAAATGAAAGGCTTAATTATTTCGCGTGTTATCATCTTCCGTCCTCACGGTTTATACGAGCCACGTACAGACAGAATTAAGACTGTGAAAAGTTTCACAAATCAGCCTGGTCACTTTACTGCAGGTGTCAGTAATGTAAGTGGTCACCTTTAGAAGTTATACGCTTTTGAAAATAAAGCCCTATAATGTAATACCGAATGATTTCGCTTTAGATGAAGACGTCATCTGAATTCACAAAACAGGACGAGCCAAATGTAGTATTTCTCACAGTTAAACGTCACTTCATCACCTAATGCAACACGGAAAAAGCTCCGAATCGCTAACCGCAAGATAGGTTTACCGCGATATCATCAGCAGGGTTTCTGCTCTTCGTCTTCTACACACTCTACAAACACAGTCTTAAATATCTCCACATTCTGCTTATCTGGAAGATTAATGAGAGAAATCGCTCACCTTTAGCTAAGAGTCCTGTTACACTTTAATCTCCTGGAACCTCGATGAACTGCCGCTCGTTTTACCGCCAGATTATTCAATCCAAGTGTTCCACTTCGCTATTACAGGGTGGAGCGTGCGCAATGCGCATGCGGGGGAGGAGTGGGCTGGACACGTTTATGTTTCAGGAGCCGAATCCCATTTCAGGGGCTGCATCCTTCGGAGGCTTCATTTGAAGACTGATTGCGTCATAGCGGCGCGCCTAGGCTGTCCCATTTCGAAGGCTACTTCGTATGCGGCCGACACATGTATCCTTGGCGACCTAACATATCCCGAGGTGCATTGTGCGTGAGGAGAACTTGGGGACATCGAAACGGTTGAGGAATATACATTATTTCATTGTGTTTAATAGTAAAGGAGTTTTAAACTCGAATAGCTAAATGTTAAAAGGCAAAAGCACACCTTTTTTGTTTTATTTTGTTTTAGGGAGCAAGGCTCAAACAGGATGAATCCCATTTCAGGGGCTGCATCCTTCGAAGGACGAGATCTATGCTGTCTATGGGTGAATCCCATTTCAGGGGCTGCATCCTTCGAAGGACGCGGTCTACGAAGGTGTGTGCTTGGAAGGCTGGGTAGACCGCGGCAAAGACGGGACCCAAATGAGACGGTCTACTCTGCATTGCATTTCCTGTTTGCGTCAGGAACCACCCGCCCGCACCTTATCACAAAACAGCAATAATTGTTATAATAATGCAGCCAGAATTTTGGAGTTTAGTTTATATGCTGTTTTTGGTTTTTCAATTATTGGAGGAGACGCTTCACTGCAGTTCACTGGCATTTATTTTCCCTCAAGCAGTTTAATAAAGGTCTCCGTTTGCTACTTGCTCCCTAAAACAAAAACAAAAAAGGTTGCACTTTTCGTTGTAACATTTACCTGATTCGAGTTTTTAAATCCTTACATTAAATAAATGTAATTCCTCAGTCATCGTTTGCGATATCCCCAAGTTCCCCTCAGGCGCAATGCACCTCGGGATATGGTAGGTCGCGAAGGATACATCGGATGTATCCTTCGTTTTGAGGGAAAAGAAGGACGCATTTGTAGGCCGCATACGAAGGAGCCTTCGGAATGGGACAGCGTAGGCGCGCCGCTATGACGCAATCGGTCTTCAAATGCAGCCTTCGAAGGATGCAGCCCCTGAAATGGGATTCACCCTATGAAGGTTTGTGCTTGGAAGGCTGGGTAGACCGCGGCAAAGGCCGAACCGAAATGAGACAGTCTACTCTGCATTGGATTTCCTGTTTGCGTCACAGAACCACCCGCCCGCACCGTATCACAAAACAGCAATAATTGTTATAACAATGGAGACATAAATTTTGAGTTTAGTTTATATGCTGTTTTTGGTTTTTCAATTATTAGAGGAGACGCTTCACTGCAGTTCACTGGCATTTATTTTCCCATGGATCAGTGGCTGACTAAATACTTTTTTGCCCCACTGTATAACACAGCCTGAAATCCTTGTGGTATGGATTCTAAGAGATGTTAGAAGCCTTTGTAGTAGATTAAGACTAAAATAATTAATTTTAATGAATAAAAAGGCCGTCACCTCATTCCACATATGACTGGCAAATCTTGGAAACCAGTTATTTGAATAGTAAATATGAAAAAAAAAAATTTAAACCAGCCTCTATCTGAATAACATGAGGTCATCCAATTATCTTGCATTAAAATAAAATAAGAAAGAATAAAATAATATAAAATAAAAGCTATATACATAATAGAGAAGAAAGCATTATTAAAAACATTTGAATGTTTTTAACATAAAAAAATACAAAATAAAATCAATAGGCATCTCCACTCTTTAACTGAGCTCTAGGAACTACTAGCAGTTTACTGGGGAAAGACCTTGGAGCTCTAGCTGGAATATATCTAACCATCAATTCACTAAGGTAAAGTGGAGCACGACCATGAAGACATTTAAAAACAATAACTAGAACCATAAAATCTATTCTAAGACCTACAGATAACCAGTGCAGTGAACAGAGTGCACATAAAATATGATCAAATGTTTTCTTGAGTCAGAACCCTGGAAGCAGCATTGTGGACTGGCTGCAGATGTATAATAGAGCTCTGTGGGAGAGCAGATAAAACAGCATTGCAATAACCTAATCTCAATGTAATTAATGCATGAATAGGTTTCTCACCATCTGTAGGAGATATCATCTCTCAAATGTCTGCAGTATTTCACAGGTGGGAATAAGCTGTCATGCAGGTAGCCATGATGTGTGTTTTAAAGCTAAGCTCATTATCAACAATTATGCCTACGTTTTGAACACATTGTTTGGCCTCTAAACCCATTTGGGTTAAACAAGTTTGAACAACAATCCTCTGTGTTTCACTTCAAAAAACAAAAACCCCAGTCCTTATTGAGCTGCAGAAAATACTTAGACATCCATACGTATGTTGCATAAGTCAGTCAGTGAGCTTGCTGATTTTACTGATTCTTTTACTAAGGAACTATAAAGCTGAGTGTTGTCTGCATATTGATGATAACTAATGTTCATTTATTCATTAATTTCCTTAATTCCTTAATTCATTCATTTCACTTAATCCTATACAGGGAAAGCCGGTGCCTAGCTGGCAGCAAGGCAGGAACATCCCTAGACCGGATAAAATTTGTCAAAGGGCACACACTCACACTAGGTGCACTTTGTATCAAGGGAGGAAACCAGAGTATCCGGAGTAAACCCACACAGACACGAGGAGGAAATGTAGAATACACAGAAAAAGGACCCAGACCTCTCCACCTGGCGATCAATCCATGAAGACCACCATAGTACCAGCATTGGGTTAATGCTTGGTTTGTGTTTGCTTTGCACTGATTGTTGTTGTGTTTGATAACTTATTGGAAAATACCCCAAAGAAACACAAGATTGCAACATCAGAAACTTTAAGTCCACGAACCTTTTTCAGTCTTGAAACAGTCTACAGTGTGGCCGTGCTTATGAGCTGGACCAGATGCATGTTGTATGAGATCAAAAGAGCTGAGGATTGTCATGAACTCAATGGTAATATCCATGTGAATATTAAAATCCCCAGAACTGGTATAACTGACATGGAGCATGACAACCAATCTACAACATCAATCTGACCGAAACAAACACCTATACACTTGTGATTTTTAAATATATTTGAATAAGTGAAGCTTCTCCAACACTATTTGTCATGCCTCGGAGTCTCCCCTGTGTGAATACGCTGGTGTGCTTGAAGACTAGTCCTGTGACGAAAGCACTTCCCACATTGGGAGCAACAATATGGCTTCTATTTTGAGAAAATTTCTTCCCACATTGTGAGCACTGATACGGCTTCTCTCCTGTGTGAATGCGCTCATGTTGTATAAGATGACTCTCTCGAGAAAAACTCTTCCCACATTGGGAGCAACAATATGGCTGCTCTCCTGTGTGAATGCGCTCGTGTTGTTTAAGGTGACAATCTCGAGAAAAACTCTTCCCACTTTGTGAGCAGTGATACGACTTCTCTCCTCTGTGAATATGTTCATGTCTCTCGAGTCCTGATTTCACACTAAAACTTATTTCACACTAGGAGCACTGATACAGCTTCTGTCCTGTGTGAAGGCGTTCGTGTTGTTTAAAAGCACTCTCATAAGAGAAACTCCCACATTGTGAGCAGTGATACGGCTTCTCTCCTGTGTGAATGCGCTGTTGCACTCTAATATATTATTTTTTACTAAAACTTATCCCACATTGTGAGCAAACAAAAGGCTTCTCTCCTGTGTGAACGCACTGATGTGTTTTAAGATAATTATTTAGGCTAAAACTCTTCCCACATTGTAAGCAGTCATACGGCTTCTCCCCTGTGTGACTACGCTGATGTATTATTAGCTGACTCTTACATGTGAAGGTTTTCCCACATTCTGAACAGTGGTGAGTTTTATGAGAGGTCTCATGAGAGGAGCAAATTGTGAGCAACCCATTCTCATTCTGTTCTCCTGGTTTCAGCAGCATCTCATCTCTTTCAGAGTGGCATCTCCTGATGTGTTTATGTAGATCAGTTTGTGAATCATAGGAAAGAGTACAGCAGGAGCAGGGGAAGTCTTTCTGGGTGTCACTCTTACCTGCAGCACAACAGTACATCATAATGATATAAATGAGAAACATTAATAACAATCAGCTTTTCACTTATACATCAATTTTCAGTCATGAGGAGAAGGAAAGAACATAAATAACAAGACCCCAGCAGGATACTGCATGAGGGAAGATACAGGCAAACAAAAGCAGCTGCTTTTCCAGCACCAGGTCCAGCCCTAACACCTCTATTCAGACTACAACGGAGGATGGAGGATCCTATTCCCCCTCCCCTCCCTCTGTTGACTGAAGATGTCAGACCAACAAAACTGTTAGCTGCTAGATGAGAAGAGAACCTTCAGTGACTACATTTATACTGAACTACACACTGCCAAGGGACTCACTGATATTCTGTTTTAAGATATTATCAATTTTATTTCTTATACACTTTCTCATATTCCTTAACCTTCAACTGTTCAGTCTAATTAGTAAGTAGGATGAGATCATCTGCTAAATGTTGTAAATGTAAAAGCCTTACAGAGGTTGTTTTCATCTTCAGGTTCTTCCTTCTTCTGGAAGCCTCCACTCTGGTGATCAGTGGGGGTGATGTGTCCAACAGCATCTGTTTTCCCTCCACCTAAACTTCCAACATTCAAACCCAAATGTTATCTCAAGCACAAATTGAAATTATAAAAAAACAACTACAGTCAAAGCAACTGTTGTGGGACTAAATTTCGAAGTTAATCCAACTCAGGGTCGTGGTGGGCCAGGCAGCACAGGGAACAAATCCTGGACAGGGGAACCAGCCCATCCCAAGCAACATGTACATCGACACACACAAATCATTTAGAGATGCCAACTGACCTAAGATGTTTGGATTGTGGGAGAAATCCAGATGTAACCCACACAGACACAGGGAGAACATACACACAAGCAGCAGTCGAACTGGAAACTGAACCCGAACCTCTGGAGCCGTGAGGACACAGTGTTAACCAATGAGCCACCATGTCACCCTTAAGGCTGAAATGTGAGGTTTTATAAGTAACAGTTATTTAGTTACAAACTTGATTGTAATGAAGCAGGTTGTCTTACTTAGGTAGGCTTCAGCTTCTTCCTCCTTCATAGTCTTTATTTGGAATGCTATGTATGGAAGGTCCACAGAGCCTGATAATAATGTAATATAACAGATGTAACAGATAATGTAATTATAAAGTAACAGATAATGTAATTAGTTACTGATTAAGAGCACAGTGTCTATTAACAGACCACGGCATCATTAGCTATAGCAGCATAGCTAGAAAGAGGAGAACTGGTAGGTAACACAGCAAAGAGGGATCACATGAGACATCGGCAACCCCACGGGAGGCAGAAGACAGCAACCCAACGTCTCTGATCACCTTAAGGCTCTTTGACTATGAACCCCAGCTCTGCCCTTAGTCTAAGGCAAGGATGCACAAGTCAAGATCAAGAGGACAGAAGCCCAGTTCAGCCAGACCACCTACCCGACACTCCCAGCTTACGGATGAGGCAGGCAGACCAGACATGGCTCAAGACTCTGGCCCCAGTGACGCGAGCCACGCATCCAAGTCTAAATCTAGTCAAAAGCCTGCACAAATAAGTATGTGTTTAGCTTAGACTTAAAATTTTGGAGAGTGTCTGAGTGTCATTAAAAGAGAGGATATTTAGCGATGTTACGTAATTGAAAGAAAGCAATTCGAGTGATGCTGCCAATGTGCACATCAAAGGAGAGATCTTAATCAAATGTGACACCTAAGTTTTTTACAGATGGACTGGGTAATACTGGACAGCCATCTAGATTTAGGATAGATGTAGGTAACCTGTCTCTCACAGCCTTGGGTCCCACTAATAGAACATCAGTTTTATTAGAGTTAAGTAAGAGAAAATTAAATAACATCCAATCTTTTATTTCCTTTACACAGTCCTCAATTTTGATGATTGTAAGGCTGTCATTAGGTTTTGCTGATATGTACATCTGTGTATTATCTGCATAGCAGTGAAAACTAATGCCATGTTTATGAATAACTGAGCCTAGTGGCAGCATGTACAAAGAGAATAAAAGCGGGCGAAGCACTGACCCCTGAGCCACGCCATACTTCACTTTTGAGAGCTTAGACTTTAGATTATTTATGTGAAGAAACTGGTCGTGTAGCGTGATAGCCGTACCCCTCTCTCTCTCCCTCTAACCTCCTCCACAAGTCATAAACTTTACAACATCTTGGAATGCAAAAGGCATCTGGACAGGATCTTACCCCCACCGTTTGACTTCAACGGCTGACTCTTTCTGAAACCAACGGAATTGGACGTCTGTTCAAATGGAGATATAACCTTCGACATCTCCAGTCATAAACTAAGTCCATGTGCTAATCTTAAAAAGGGGGTCTTCAACGGTCCAGGCCACCAAGTTTCTCAATTTTCCTCTGACTGTTGCAAAATTAACGACTTTCTTTCGCAACCGGCCTGGCGCCAGAAAGACACCCCTGGATTTATGACACCAAGAACTCAGCTCTTGTCCTAAAAGAGAAAACTTTAATAATTGTATTAAACTCCTGATGGGAACAGATTATCTTCATCGAAACCTTTTAATTACATAACAAATGATATTTGGATCCTAATAAGTCTAAACACACCAATATGCATTTAGATGATTCATACAAAGAGTGGATCAAGGATATTTCGTCATATCCACACATAATTATATATATTATACATATGTATGTTACTGAATTGCCATGTATCTTCATATCTTCATATCAATGTTTTAGTATAATGATCTTTTTGTTTTGATACTTTTGATGCTAGTGATCCCGTTTGAGTATAATTAGAAATAACAGCTTCCGCCTATGTGTACCGATCGCTCAAGGTTTAATACTGTTCATACTTATAAAGAACTGAAATTAAGTTGTTATTTAGAAGGTACCATTTCCCCCTCCTTGTATTGATCGTATTATTGTTTATTTAATAGTATAGTAAATGTATGTGCTGTAGTTAGAATGCTTTAACAATGTTCTAGGTTATCAATTCAAGGTGCCTGTGATCATCTGAACATTACAACGAAGTCTGCATCTAAACTTGTAACTTTGAGAATTCTCAGTCATTATGTGATACTTTTAATCACTTTTAGATATGTAGGAATATTTTATTCCAAGTTAGAGCGTCTGTGGCTCATATGGTGAAATAAGACACAACCATGATGGGAGGGGTTTACTCAGGAGTCAGCTGCTCATTGGCTGAATCACGGCAATCCCTTTGTGCACCCGCCCACGAGCTGGAACATTCAAAAGCAACGGGGGCAGACCGCGTGGTGAGCTAGCTTCAAGTCTTGTGTCTTTGTGTTCTTTAAGTCTGTCCTTTGTCTTTTATAGTTGTAGTTTTTCCTTTTTATAGCGCTTTTGATTATTCATTTTACTCAAGTTTTCGCGTTTATTTTGAGTTTCATGTGTACAGCAGTCTTAAGTAGTTCGGTTTTGCCGAATTAGAAGATAGTTGAAAGACCAGCCAGCCAAGATCTACTTCACGCTCTGCCATTTTCGTACCATACAAGTTTTTCAAGTTTTTGTTGAAGCTCGTGGTGTTAGAAACGTGCCAACTCCACCTTTATCTGTGGCCAAGATAAATCCTGAGTTGTACACCCGCAAGACGTCGAGTACTCGTGAAGCCCTCAGCCTAAATTGGGAAGGACGGCATTTTAAGTCACCAAGTCAACGTGGTCAAACCATCGGCAAGAACCCAAAGAGCTACGCCGCTAAAGACGCCTTGTCAGAGTTACGGTGTGCATCGAAAGACAGACGCCAAAGCTCCTCAAAATCGTGCCTTTGGACGGCTGAGCCATTGTGGAATGCCTGAACCACTTGAGTGACCTTCCAGGCGAGTACCATTTATGGCTTTCTGGGTCCCCTGATGCTCGGGTCTTAATTTGTTTAAACCAAGCTTCAACATAGACTTATTCACGCCTAAGTAACTTTTACCATACTATCCACATTCAACGTAATTAAGGTTACCAGTAACATTGCAACGTTAGTAATTATTGCACGACTGATAAGTTACATAGAGTCCGCTTGGTTTTTGATTTGATTACTGTAATGTGTACGCTTGCCATTATTCCCTGTTTTCCATACTGTGATACATACATGTTCATCGTCATTTTATGATTTTAACTCTGTGATACACTCGTTATTACATTAGATAATCTGTTGGTATTGCCTTGTTTGTAGTTAATAAACTTGTTTATAAACCTTTTGAATTTGCCGCCTGGTGTGAGAGTTCATTCATTCAAAGGTCGAGAAATATACTTTGAATTCACTATTCAGACCTAGACTGATCAAGTTTGTTGTTCCCTTCTAACTGGTTTCCAGATCTACCAGACAATAAAAGATTTGGTGGTGCCCCTTTCTATTAATTAATTATTTATTTATAGAATTTTAATTAAAAAAGTTTAGTTAATTAAAATTAATCCAATTAAAGTGTAGTCTTAGTTTGCTACAGTCGGTTAAGTAGGATTTAAACCAATAAAGTGCTAATCCCTTACTACCTATAGTATTTTCTAGTCTGTTTAGTAAAACATCATGATCTATAGTGTCAAATGCTGCACTTAAATCTAACAGAATAAGAAAAGAAACACATCCCTTATCTGAGGACATTAACAAGTCATTTAGTACCCTAATTAATGCTGTTTCAGTACTATGATGGGGCCTGAAGCCAGACTGAAATGTTTCATAAATATCATTCCTTTGGAGGTAACTGCAGAGCTGCTGATAGACGGCTTTTTCTAAGATTTTGGACAGAAACGGTAGATTTGAAATTGGTCTATAATTAGATATCAACAAGGGTCAAGATTGGCTTTTTTTTAATCAGTGGGTTTGATAAATTGCGGACTTAAAGGATTTGGGCACATAACCAAAGGTAAGGGATGAATTTAAAATAACTAACACTGGCTCTATAATACTAGGTATTACTTGTTTGAGTAAATGTGTAGGAATTGGATCTAATAAACATGTTGATGACTTAGACGAGCTGATCAGTGCGAATAGTTCAGTATTAGTAATTGGGTTTAAAGATTATAATCTTGATTTACAGCTCATTAAACAGATGTCTTCACTAGTGCTGCATCTGGAAGTTTTCTGAATAGTTTGGTGATGTGATGAGCATCGAGTTTGATGCCTAATTTTTTCTATCATTAAAGAAAGTCATGAAATCATTACTGTTAAAATTACACAGAACGGGAGAATCACTTTCTGTAGGGTTTTTTTGTGTTAATTTGGAGACTGTATTAAAGAGAAATCTTGGATTATTCTTATTTTTCTCTGTGACTGAGGAGAAGTATGCAGCTTTAGCTGTCGTAAGGGCATGCTTATACTCTGCCATGCTGTCCCTCCAAGCAAGTTCAAGGTCCATTCTTTATTTACAGATCTGGGGTTCTCAATACAAGAAATCCGAAGTACAGCTTTGTACAGGCTCCTTTTAAACCTCTCAGTTTCACTTCCTCTTTTCTCAACTGACAGCTCCATCCTTGTTATTTTTATTCAATCACTGCCCATAGGCATAGACCCCCCCTGCAATCATTTTCAGCTTATTCAGCGTCCCTGCTGTTGGGTATTTTTTATTACATATCGTCCAGACAGATTGGAGACTTTGGACACCATCGTTACTATTCTGACCTCTTACTGATTCTAAACATCACAATTGAATCAAATGTATAATGATATGCTGATTAAACTTGTTAATTATTAATGACTCCAATATGCTAATCATTAGGTAATTAATGTCCATAATATGTTGATTAATTAGGTAACAGGTAGAATAGGTGAAACAGTAAAAACAAATTGGTGATTCCCCCTTTTTGGCTCTGCTAAGAGACAACCCAAGAATACAACGCTGATTCTATGCATTTCACACTCTCCATCAACAACAATTAACTGACCCTGGTGTGCCCTCCTCACAATGTGAAGATCGGAGGCTCTCTTGGGCCCCTCCACATCATTGTGAGATACAGAAAAGAACCAAACAAAAGCCGAAAAAAGTTATTGGAATGCACCACCACTTTTCAATCACCACTTCTTTAGATGAACCCACTCGGTGTCTGAAATCATTCCTTATTTCACTTTACTTTACTCTTTTCCCCAACCTGGGTTGAGAAGACTGAAACAAGATCTCCAAGTGCATTAAAATATTATTTGTGTGTTTTAAATCCTTGGTTTAAATCCTACTTAACCGACTGGTACCAGTTTGTTCACATAATAATCTAAGGTCTAAGCTCTAAAAAATTTGATCCTATCAGTCTTGTTCTATCATCACTGCACAGGTTACCAGTTAAATGTTAGGATCCGTGCCCTGCCCGTGTGTTTTGTGACTTTTATCTTTAAACCCTAGGATCTAAGATGACGACGCTCACCTGAAACTCGTTCTGGTTGTGATTATGGGCTCTATTTAAGTTGAACGTTTGCACAGCTCGGTGTGGGAGCATTAACTCTGTTAACTCAGTTTAACTGTGACCTCTGTCAGCGCAGTTTGTTTTTGGGGATTTTCCCTTCTCGCCACGGTTCCATCCATTGGATTATACCCTTTTGCCCACGGTTTCGTCCGATGAACTATTCCCTTCTGGCAGTCTCGCCTGCCGGTACTCTCCCGGTTACGGTCTTCGCCCTGATACGGCTGTGCGGCTGCGACCACACTTGTGAGTTTCTATTGTTACTATATGGTTTCCTGTGAGGTTATATTTTGTCTTGTGTGGTGCCTTGTGGGTTATTCACTCCTGTACGGGCTGTTAGCTTAGCTCAGTTCGCTACTGCTATTGCTATGGCTATTGCTACTGCTATGGCTAATGCTATCGCTACAGTTAGTGCTATTGTTATTTACTGCCGTCCCGTCGGCACTTCCCTTTAGACGCCCTAAGTTATCTCGTACTCGCCGTTCCGTCGGCTCCCTTTTACGACTTCCACGCTACTTTATTTTCTACCGCATTTACGGCTCTCCGGTAACGGTAGTGGCTTTAGCCATTAGCTCACCCATAGCCAGCCATTGCCTTCAGTTGTCTCCTTAGCCAGCATAGCCTCCAGTAGCTTTCCTCGTCCTACTTGTCATGTATTGTTATCTTTATCTTTATTGTGGTTGTTATTGCTTTTAGTTGTTGATTTCAGTTTAGGTTTCTGTTTATTCTTGTCTTTACTATTTTCCCTGTTATAGTTGCTGTGTCTCTTTGTTGTTAATGTAGCTTTGGTTTAGTCTATTGTCTTTGTCCTCCTTACTGCTCATGCCTATTTTCTAGGTCCCTCATTGCTATTTCTTAGTGTCGTTTGTTGTTGTTGCTAGTATTCATGTACCTTTCCCCAGGAGCTAGATTTATGTAGTTTGGTCTCTTCGTTGGCTTTGCTGTTTTCTGTCGCCCTTGTCTGAACATTTTAATAAACTCTGGTTGGACTGGTACCTGCATAATCGCCTGCTCCCTCTTTCCTTCACTCACACCCATGAATCCTAACATTAAATCCCGCATTGGCTACAAAATTCCCCCCACAACTTATAAAGCTCTACATGGCGTCAGTGATTGTTAATTGACACTGGGCTCAGAATCAATAACTAATTACATTTTCTGGTTTTTCCTCAGAGTTGCGCTCCGGTACCATTACCAGCTCTGATTTTGTCACTTTTTCCCTACCTAGTATCTCCTCCTTTTTGCAATGATTAACATCATGCAAATCTTAAACTACCGTATTTTTCAGACCATAAGGCACACTTAAAATCCTTTAACTTTCTCAAAAATCGACAGTGCGCCTAAAAATGCGGTGCGTCTAATGTATGAATTAATTCTGGTTGTGCTTTCTGACCTAGAACCGATTGTAAATGGTACACGGCGCTCATAAATCTGTCAAAATGTTTTAGCATGGCCTTGGTAAGTTATGAAGTTTAAGGCAACCGTAGTGCGCAGCATCGCGGAGTAATAGGGTATAGTGGGCATTAGGGTACGTGCATTCATTCATTCATTTTCGAAGTGGATTTCAAACTCAGCGCTATCAGTCACGCAGTACAACATGGACATAGAGCAGCTGTGAGAGAATTCAACATTAACGAATCAATGGTACGGAAGTGGAGGAAGCAAGAAGACGCCCTACGCCAGGTAAAGAAGATCAAACTGAGTTTCCGACGGAACTTAAGAGTTTTGTTTCATTTAATGCGTCTTATAACCCGGTGCGCTTTATGTATGAAAATAGATCCGTTAGCAGCCGATCGTTGATATTGCGTCTTATAATCCGGTGCGCTTTATTGTCCGAAAAATACGGCAACATCAGACTAACAATAAGAGCAGACTGATTGGTGCTACTGCAAGGCCTCTGTCATTTCTCAATGTTTTCTTTAACTCTTGGTTCCTGTGTCTGTCCATACTTTCTGCTTTTATTATAGTTAACCTTGAATTATGTACTTTAGTGTTATTATTCAGTCAATTGTACTGACTACCTGATTTGGGCAATTCCAGACTTTTTAGTAACACACTAATACATTTATCATAGCGTACTATCAATTATACCAGCATCATGGGTGCCTTTAATTTTCGGTCAATGTTCAGATATTTTCAATTCCAACTTATGTTACATTCTGGATACAAATGTGTACCTTGGTCACTGTCAATCTCTATTATTATCACGCCTAACCTAGTATTAATTGCTTTTATAGTACGAACAAGGGGAGAAATTGATCTTCAGGATTATTATCATTACTATTACTATTTATTCATCATTATATTTCCTTTTTATAATCAGTAAAAGATTTTAGGATACAAGAAGTTGTGTGATACCAATTTATAGATTTTCTTTTCGCCATGTTTTATGTAATTTCTGTAATTTCTGTATAAAATAGGTCTCCTTAATTTCTACTTAGTTTTTTCCCATTAGTCAGTTCAATTTGCTAAGTATTTAGTCACTCTACCTTAATACTCCCTCATATGGACTACATATTCACCAAATCTTGCACAATGTCAAATGTATAACGTCAGTCTAAATATGTCGTGAACCAATGTTCCTCTAAAGGGGTATTTTTCCCATTGTTTTTGAGTACTGCTTGACAATAAGACTGGCGTCAGCATCAGCTTTTTCAATTCTCCATCCATAAGATGTTCTTTGACCGCAATCGCAGGTCATTTCTGCCTCCTTTCAGCAATGTCTGGCATCTGTTCCATATCATGCTGTGGCCAGTATCACGGCTGTGCCTGCCTTAGATTGTCCCGATTTCATGGTGGAATCTTACCCGTCATTGACTAACCAGCCCTCTTCACTGGCCAATCAGCGGATGCATTTGTAAATGATGGAAAAGTCAGACACGGTGTTATTACCGAGCAGTATAAGTATCTGTACTTTTAATTTTTCATTACTTTTGCACATATCCAATTCTGTGTCAATAAAATATTCAAACGAAACATCGAGTCACGACACAACAAACTTGAATGGTAAATTTAGAAAACGTAACATATTTTCTTGTTAGCTGTTAAAAAATGCAGTAGCAGAGAGGGAGTCTTCAGGCAGAGATTAGAATTATCAATTTCACCTGTACGCTAGAAACAGATCCAATATCAAATAAATTTTGATACATGCCATCCTGAACGGCTTGAACCTCTAAATCTTTTATGATTTGTAGCATAATAGCTGTATTACAGTTCTTCAACTCTCTATACCCTCTGTTCGAACGGTTGTCAAGCCATAAAACTTTGTGACACTCCGGAATGCAAAAAGGCCCCCATCTGGACCGGATCTTACCCCCACCAAAGTGATGACTCCATCAACGGTTGACTCTTTCTCAAACCAACGGAATTGGAGGTCTGTTTAAACAGACCTACAATCTTCGGCATCTCCAATCATAAACTAAGTCCATGTGCTAATCTTAAAAAGGGGGTTTCGACATTCAGACCCAGTTTCCTCAATTTCTCTCTGGCTGTTGCAAGAGTAACGACCCTTTTTTGGCAGTCGGCCTGGCGCCAGAAAGACACCCCTGGAGATTTACGACACCAAGAAACTATCAGCTTTTGTTCTAAGAGACAAACTTTAGTAATGGTACCAAAACTTTTGTTGGGAACAGATTAACTTTGCCTGAAACTCTCAGTAAGATAACCCATGAAATTTGCTTCATAATAAGTCTAAACACACCCATATGTATTTAAATGATTCATGCAAAGAGTTTGATCAGGGATATTTTACATATCCACATATATAATCATACGTATATGCATGTTACTGAGTGGTCATATATTTTCATCTCTATTTGGTTAATGTTTTAGTATAATGATCATTTTTATACGTAATATGGTCCAGTTGTGCTATACTAATGGTTAAGATATCTACGTATCGATCGCTCGGTTTAATACCTGTTCATACTTATAAAGAACCGAAATGAAGTTGTTATTTAGAATGTACTGTTTCCTACATCTTGTATCGATCGTATTATTATGTGTATAAGGAATAGCAAATGTATGTGCTGTAGTTAGAATAATTTAACGATGTTCCAGGTTATCAATTCAAGGTGCCCTTGATCATCTCAACCTTACAATGAAGTCTGCATCTAAACTTGTAACTTTGGGGACTTTTGGTTATTATGTAGTACTTTTAATCACTTTAGATATGTAGGAATATATTAATCCAAGTTAGAACATCTGTGGCTCATATGGTGAAATAAGACACAACCACGATAGGAGGGATTTCCTGATGAGTCAGCTTCTCATTGGCTAAGTAAGGACAACTCCTTGCGCCCCCGCCTCCAGCTGCTTACGATTCGGAACATTCAAAAGCAACGCGGCCCGACCGCGTGGTAAGCTAGCTTCAAGTCTCGTGTGTTTGTTTTGTTCTCTTTGTTCTTCAAGTCTTTTCTTTTAAAGTTGCAGCTCTTTTTGCCAGCCTTTATGTTATTCGTTTTGCTCAAGTTTTTGCGTTTATTTTAAGTTTCCTGTGTCCAGCAGCCTTAAGTAGTTCAGTATCGCCGAATTAGAAGATAGTTAAAAGACCGACCAGCCAAGATCTCCTCCACTCTCGACTACATTGTAGATTCTAAGTTTTTTGAGTCTGTTGAAGTTCGTGGTGCTAGAAACACGTCAACTCCACCTTTATCTGTGGCCAAGATAAATTCTGAGTTGTACCCACACAAAACGTCGAGTAATCGTGAAGGCTGCAGCCTAAAACTGGAAAGCACGCCATTTCAAGTCACCTCAAGTCAACGTGGTCAAACCATCGGCAAGAAACCAAAGAGCTAAGCCGCTAAAAGAGACCTTTTCTGAGCGACGGTGGGCATCGAAAGAAGGACACCAACGCTCCCCAAAATCATGCCTTTTGGACGGCCGGGCCAGGGTTGAATGCCCCGAACCACTCGAGTGACCTTCCAGGCGAGTACCATTTATGGCTTATCTGGGTCCCTGATTCTCGAACCTTGCATTTGATCTTAAACCACGCTTCAACATAGATTTATCCACGCCTAAGTAGCTTCTACCATACTATTCACGTTCAAAGTAATTAAGGTTACCAGTATCATTGGAATGTTGGTAATTATTGCGCGACCGATAAGTTACATAGATTCATCTTGGTTTCTGATTTTTAATTACTGTGATATGTATGCTTGCCATTATTCCCCGTTTCCCATACTGTGATATATACATGTTCCTCGTCATTTTATGATTTTAACTCTGTGATACACTCGTTATTACATCAGATAGTCTGTTGGTATTGCCTTGTTTTGCAATTAATAAACTTGTTTGCCTGGTGTGAGAGTTTCATTCAGCAAGGTCGAGAAACATAACTTTGAATTCACTATTCAGACCTAGACTGAGCAAGTTTGCTGTTTCCTTTCAACTAGTTTTCGGAGCTACCAGTCCATAAACGATCTGGTGGTGCCCCATTTTTTTTATTAAAAATTAATCCATTTAAAGTGTAGTCTTAGGTTTGCTACAGATTCATTACTTTTACATTGAACTTTGACTTAACTGTGGAAGACTAACTCCTCTACTAATTCCACAAATATAAGAAGTAAAATTGTAATTGATGTAGTGCAAGCAACACCACATGTCTTCATGTATTTGTTGATGATTAGAGTGGATCCACTGTGTCCAGTAGTTGACGATTAATCAATACCTCAGTTTCTTCTTCTTCTTCTTTCGGCTTCTCCCTTTATCAGGGGTCACCACAGCGAGTTAAACGTTTCCACCTCACCCTGTCCTCCACGTCCTCTACTTTTATCCCAACTCCCTGCATATCTTCATTTACCACAACCAAATAACTCCTCTTTGGTCTTCCTCTCCGTCTCTTGCCTGGCAGCTCCATCGCCAACATCCTCCTACCAATATATCCAGTATCCCTTCTCTGCACATATCCAAACCATCTCAGTCTTCCCTCTCGAATTTTGTCTCCCAATTTTCCAACCTGTGCTGTCCCTCTGATGATCTTATTCCTAATCCTGTCCACCCTAGACACTCCTAAAGAGAACCTCAACATCTTAAGTTCTGCCACCTCCAGCTCTGCTTCCTGTCTCTTTGTCAGTGCCACTGTCTCTAACCCATATAACAAGGCTGATCTCACTACTCTCTTATAAATCTTTCCTTTCACTTTTGCTGTGACCCTTTTGTCACACAGCACTCCTGACACCTTCTTCTCACCCACTCCATCCTGCCTGTACTTCTCATCTTTACCTCCTTTCCCACACTTCCCATTTCTTTGGACAGTTGATCCCAAGTTACCTGAACTTCTGGGACCTTTGTGACCACTGATCCCTGTAGCCTGAAGACTGTTCCACCTGCCTCCCTTTCATTTACACACATGTATTCTGTCTTACTACAGTTGACTTTCATTCCTCTCCTTTCCAGATTATACCTCCACCTCTCCAAGTTCTCTTCTACCTGTTCCCTGTTCTCACTACAGATCACAATGTCATCTGCAAACATCATAGTCCACGGCGATTCCTGTCTGACCTCATCTGTTAGTCTTATCCATCACCAGAGCAAATAAGAAGGGACTCAGGGCCGATCCTTGATGCAGTCCCACCTCTACCTTGAAGCTATCTGTCAGTCCTACAGCAACATCTCACCGCTGTCATGCTGTTCTCATACATGTCCTGCCCCACTAATCTAACATACTTTTCAGCCACTCGAGACTTCCTCATACACCACCACAGTTCCTCCCTTGGCACCCTGTCATAAGCTTTCTCCCAAATCCACAAAGACGCAGTGTAGCTCTATACTTCTTCTTCTCCATCAGCAGTCTCAAGCAAAAATCGCATCCATGGTTCTCTTCCTTGGCATGAAACCATAACTGTTGTTCACACACTGTCACCTCCTGTTCTGAGCCTAGCTTCCACAACAACTCTCTCCCTAATCTTCATTGTGTGGCTCATTAACTTTATGCCCCTGTAAAGAGCCACAACTCTGTACATCACCCTTCTGCTTGAAAATCGGCACAAGTAAACTTTTCCTCCATTCCTCCGCCATACTCTCATTCACCAGAATTCCATTGAATAAGTCAGTCAAAAACACCACTCCCAGCTCTCCTAGACTTTTTCATACCTCAAACCGGTATGTCATCAGGTCCCACTGCCTTTCCGTTCTTCATCCTTTTCAAAACTTTCCTCACTTCTTCCTCGCTAATCTTTGCTACATCCTGTTCCACAATTTTCTACACCATCCAGCCTTCTTCCCTATCATTTTCTACTACATTCATCAACTCCTCAAAATACTCCTTCCATCCTTTCCCTCACCCTCTCCTCACCTGTCAGTACATTTCCATTTCTATCCTTGATCACCCTGACATGCTGCACATCCTTTCCAGCTCTATCTCTGTCTCGCCAGCAGATACAACTCCTTCTCTCCTTCCTTTACTGTTAACCTTTCATATAACATCATCGTTAGGCCTTCTGCTTGGCCTTTGCTACCCTGCTCCCTCTTTGCCCTTTGCCGCATCTCCTTGTACTCCTGCCTACTCTCATTAGTCCTGTCCCTGTCCCATTTCTTCTTTGCTGACCTCTTTCTCTGAATAACCTCCTGCACTTCCCCCTCGTTCCACCACCAGGTTTCTTTTTCATCCTTTGCCTGTCCAGAAGTTACGCCCAGTATTTTTCTACCTGTCTGTCTAATTACTGTTGCTGCTACTACCCCAGTCATCTGGGAGCTCTTTCCCTATCACCCAAAGCCTTTCTCAGCTCCTCTCTGAACTCCTTACAACATTCTTTCCTTTCTCAACTTCCACCATTTTGGTGCTCTGCTCTGCCTTTGTCCTCTTCCTCTTCCTAACCACCAGAGCCATCCTGCACACCACCATCCGATGCTGCCTTGGTACACTCTCCCCTGCCACTACCTTACAATCACCAATCTCTTTTAAGCAACCTCTTCTACATAGGATGTAGTCTACCTGTGTGCTCCTCCCTCCCCTCCCTCTTATAAGTCACCCTATGCTCCTCCTTTTTTGGAAATATGTGTTTTAACCACAGCCATTTCCATCCTCTTTGCAAAATCCACCACCATCTGTCCTTCTAGGTTCCTATCCTTAACACCAAACCTGCCCATCACTTCCTCATCTCCTTTTATTACCTTCACCAACATGACCATTGAAATCTGCACCAATCACTAGTCTCTCCTCCCTGGGAATGCTCTCAACCACTTCATCTAACTCCCCCCAGAATCTCTCTTTCTCCTCTAATTCACAGCCAACTTGTGGTGCATAGCCACTAACAACATTCACCATTACACCCTCAATTTCCAGCTTCAGACATATTATCCTATTTGACACCCTTTTCACCTCAACGACATTCTTTACATAGTCAGGACCACACCAACTCCATTTCTCTTCCTATCCACACCATGGTAGAACAGTTTAAACCCTGCACCAATGCATCGAGCCTTGCTACCTTTCCACTTTGTCTCCTGCACACACAAAACATCAACTTTTCTCCTCTGCATCATATCAGCCAGCTCTCTACCTTTCCCTGTCATCGTCCCTACATTTAGGGTTGCTACCATCAGTATTATATTCTGGCCCCTCCTGATTTATCTCTGTCTCCTCACATCTTCGGCAAACAGTAGTCCAATTTCCGCTGGTACCCTGTTTGCTACCAGTACCAGTGGCGGTCGTTGTTAACCCGGGCCACGACCGATCCGGTATGGTGAAATTATTATGAACTTGCATACTTTATTTGGCAAATGATTTACACCGGATGCCCTTCCTGACGCAACCCTGACCATTTATCCGGGCTTGAGACCGGCACTAGAAATACCCTGCCTGAGCAATCTAACGGCTGGTTTCAATACCTCAGTTTCTGTTGCTCCTCAATTACCTATTAGATGAAATAGCTTCAAAAGCAAAAACAACAAAAGAGCACAAACAACAAACATCCTATTTTGGTGGCCCCCATTCCTAATTTCATTATTCACATTATATCTGTTAAATTCATTTTGTGCATTCATATTTATCATCATCATTGACAACAATCCATGGATCTCTGGATCTCCTAGAGATAGGAAAAATGTAAATGTTATTTCGTTATTTCGTCCAGTCTAGAGGAATGTTAAATCAACCTGTAACAACAAAAGATGGAACATTAGTATATAATCAATGTTCCAGCAGGAAGGTATTATCTCTTTTGCTTTCTATATCTACATAAAGTTATAACCACAAAGATAAACCCATTTTCAGACCCGTTCAGCCATGCCCAAATTAAATGATACCTCAAAGTGAGTAACATGAGTTACTGACTTCTGCTTACAGCTTCAATCATACAAGTGCAGTGTTTGATAGTTTAACTTTTACTATTATCCTCCAAAAGTCTTGATAAATTTTCTGATCTCCACTAAAATGCTCTGACATGTCGATCAGCTGATCAAATGGGAGGACCAACGAACAAGTCAGCGATTGGTCCTTAGCTAGACCGTTTGCACATGCGCAGTTTATTCTCATCTGCGCTCCCTCAGAAGCAGATACGCAGGTCCTTAGCTGCGCCACAGGGACACAGAGAAGTTCATCTCACTCACAGAAACTTCAGTCTGCCCTATGGTGTACAAATCTCACCATAGAAGAATTATCCACAAAAATATAATCTACTAACCAACTAATCAAATCAAACTAAATATACTATAACCATTTGTCACTAGGTAGGCAGCTACAAAAATCAAGAAGGGGGGTACCATCTGGAAACTGAATATATGCGATGGTGTTTAGTGATGTAGAGAGGTAAGGCAAAAAAAAATTACTAACAGAACAATGATGAGGCAGAAAGGAACCGTATCTACATTTATATCCAAACAATAATAACCCAAAGAAGAAAAATATTTAGAAAATGCAATAGATCATCATAAAGGCAAACATTCAACAAACAGACACTCCCCACTATACCAAACATTCCCCGTGTTTTGCAGAGAGTCAATGTCCATAGATGTCAATAATCCAATGTACGTGTACTTCCATTTCGGTATAATACTGAAAGAACAAATAGCTTGGTCCCACCTGAAAAAATAGCAGCAAAGGAAGAGATGGAACTTGGGATGAAGAGAAGAGTCTTACAAACTCCACAATCTCAAACCGTCCTCAGCTCCCCCACATAAAGGCTGTAGTGTTCAAGTATTACAAGAATCTCCTTAATGAGCCTGAAAACCACTAGGTTTCTCAAAAAGGAGATTCCAGGGGAGAGTCCACATGCCTGAAAGTAACTCTCAGCCACTTCTATCTAGCTTCCTGTATTTATACACCTAGCCCCCCTATCACCCCCTAGCAGATAGGAGTAGGAACAACCCAAAAACATGAACTACAGATAACCAGTTTGGTTACAATACAGTCTTTTATATTTAGGACAAAACTTCCCTTGAATTCCCTAGATTTCCCTCGTAAATATACTTGTGTACCACACTTCTATAATTATCACACCAGCATGTCGCACTTTATCTCATTTACTCTTTTGATACCTTTATTCTTATATTAGTAAATGATATATCCTATTTTTGTAACGCTGGCTTCAAAGAAAGGAGACAAATGCGGATGGCTGAGTCGAAAGCTGTGGAGTTTATTGCAAAACCAGGGGTGCAGAGACAAAATGGAATGATAACTGAGGACAGACGAACGTGGAAGGAAAGGATGATAAGGAGTAGTTGGAACGATGAGACGGTATGCATGAAGAGATGGATGAGCTCAGAAACGAGGTAAGGAACCAAGTGACTTAGCAGGGAAGGATGAAAGAAGGAGAGTATAAATAGAGGCGTGGATGAGAAACAGGTGGAAATAATTAGAAGGTAGGGGAAGAGGAGCGTTCTAGAACGCGGGCGTGGACCGGCGGGCAGACCCCCCCCCCCACCGAAGGACCCGTGCGGGTCGAGGAGCGACGGGAGAATGCAGTTCCGGACCCCGAGGTAGACTTGCGAGGGCGACCGAGAGGCCGGGGACCCAGGCGGTCGGGGCGAGCGTGGAGCGTGGAGAGGGTCCAGAACGTCCTTGGCATCGACCCAGCAATGGTCCTCGGGACCATAACCCTCCCAGTCAACCAGGTACTGGAGGCGCGAACCACGCCGACGGGAGTCCAAGAGACGATGAACGGATTAGGTAGAAGAGCCATCTATCTCCGTTGGCGGTGGCTGGTCCGATGGAGAGGTGGCGGCCAGCGGACCGAGGACCCAGGGCTTCAGGAGCGAGACATGAAAGGATGGATAGACCGTAAATGAGAAGGCAAGGCAAGTCTGAAAGTGACCGGATTAATCTGTCTAGTGATCTTAAATGGGCCCAGGTAACGAGGAAAGAGCTGAGCATTTCCCTGCGACCTGCGTAGATCCCTTGTAGACAGCCAGACTATCCCCTGGGCAATAAACGGGAGCGGGACACTGATGCCGGTCGGCGTGCCTCTTGTAATGCCGGATGGCCTTGTCGATCCTCTGGTGCACCTGACCCCAGATCTCCTCGCTGCAGTTGAACCAGTCGTCGACGGCTGGCGCATCAGAAGGAGTCGAATCCCAGTGCACGAAATCCGGTTGGTAGCCTAGGACACACTGGAATGGAGTGAATCCGGTGGCAGAGTGTCTCAGGGAGTTTTGGGCTATCTCTGCCCAGGCGAGAAACTGGCTCCAGTCCAGCGGGTTGTGGAGACAGTAGCAGCGGAGGAAGTTCTTCAGCTCCTGGTTAGATCGCTCACACTGGCCATTGGACTCTGGATGGTAGCTCGAAGAGAGACTCACCGAAGCTCCCAGCTTACCCACGAATGCCTGCCAGACCGAGGAGGTGAACTGAGGACCACGATCTGATAAGATGTCCTCCAGGACCCCAAAAACACGGAGCACGTGTTCGAAGAGCACCTCCGCCATCTGAAGAGCTGAAGGAAGTTTTTTTAGTGGTATGAAGTGCACAGCACGGGAGAAGCGATCAATGATGGAGAGGATGGTGGTGAACCCCTGAGAACACGGGAGGTCGGAGATGAAGTCCAGTGCGATGTGGGTTCACGGTCGCTGAGGAATGGGCAGGAGAAGGAGCTGGACTGAAGGAAGGGTACGCGGGACCTTGCTCTGGGCACAGACGCTACAGGACGCTACGAAGTGATGAATGTCCTTGCGCATAGTACTCCACCAGTATCGAGCCACCAGAAGCTGATAGGTGCGGGTCTCTCCCGGGTGACCTGAGCAAAGCGAGATGTGTGCCCAGGTGATGAGTCGATCACGGAGAGCAAGAAGAATGAACTTCTTACCATCAGGGCATCCAGGAGGAGTGCACGTTTGGGAGAGCAGGTTGTCCAGTTCTTGCTCGAAATCCCACTGGATGGCCCCGACCACACAGGAGGCCGGAAGAATAGGAGTGGGAGCTACCGGGGCATCTAAGGCGGGATCCATGCTGCGAGAGAGAGCGTCAGCTTTGGAATTTTTGGAACCAGGCCGGTAGGAAATGGTGAAGTGGAAACGGCCGAAGAAGAGAGACCAGCGAGCTTGGCGGGCATTGAGGCCCTTGGCAGTACGCAGGGACTCGAGGTTTTTGTGGTCGGTGAGTACGCTGAACGGGTGTGGGGTACCCTCTAGCCAATGTCGCCACTCTTCCAGAGCTAACTTAATGGCCAGGAGTTCGCGATCCCCCACATAGTAGTTACGTTCGGCGGGTGTGAGCTTATGGGAGAAAAATGCGTCAGGATGAAGCTTCGGCGGATTGCCTAGACGTTGAGAGAGGATGGCACCCACTCCAACGGAAGACGCGTCAACCTCCACGACAAAAGGAAGATCCGGGTCGGGGTGACCCAGAATCAGCGCCTGGGCAAAGGCCGATTTGAGGGTCGTAAAGGCCGTCTCCGCCTCGGGGGACCACCGGAGAGAACGAAGATTGCCCCATAGAAGAGAGGTGAGTGGTGACACCGTCCGGCTGAAGTTCCTAATGAAGCGGCGGTAGAAATTAGAGAAGCCCAGAAATCACTGTAGGTCCTTGATGGTCTTGGGAGTTTACCAAGAGAGGACGGCAGACACCTTGGAGTCATCCATAGCTATCCCGGAGGGCAAGATTATATAGCCGAGATAGTGAACAGATTAAGTATGGAACTCGCACTTCTCGGCCTTGACTCGGAGATTGTGGGAAAGCAACCTTTCAAGGACCTGTCATACGTTGGCAATATGCGTGTCAAGGTCCGGGGAGTAGACCACGATGTCATCCAGATACACGATGACCAAGCGACCCAACATGTCAAGGAGGACATCATTGATGAAGGTCTGGAAGACTGCGGGAGCGTTGGCCAAGCCGAACGGCATCACCAGGTATTCAGAGTGCCCAGAGGTGGTACTGAACGCCATCTTCCATTCGTCACCTTCCTTGACGATGAGGTTGTAGGCGTTGCGAAGGTCCAGCTTGGTGTACCAGTGAGCGGAACGAAGCTGTTCCAAGGATGAGGGTGTGAGAGGAAGCGGGTAGGTGTATTTCTTGGTGATGCGGTTAAGCTCCCGATAATCTATACATGGTCGAAGTGTAGAGTCCTGCTTGGGCACGAAGAAAAAGCTCGCAGAAACTAGCGAGGTGGACGGCCGAATGAAACCCAGGATGAGATATTCGGCAATGTAATCCCTCATAGCTTTCTCTTCTGGCAGTGACAGCGGGAACAGACGGGCTTTAGGTAGGGATGCGTCGGGTACCAGGTCTATAGCACAGTCATAGGAGCGATGTGGTGGCATGTTGGTCGATACTCCTTCTCCGAAGACCGAGGCCAAGTTCTGGTAGACTAGCGACACGTTGCTAGGGAGAGTCGACACGGAGGAAAGTGAGAGGGAATTGACCTGGAGGGCTGGACAACGAAGGCAATGATCCACGCGCCAAGGTGACCAACGAAGAAGCTCCCGAGTGGACCAGGAGATATGTGGATTGTGACGGCGAAGCCAGGGGAGACCCAGGATGACAGGATAAGCCAGGGAGGCCAGAGGCAGGAAGGAGATTGTCTCCTCATGGGTGGCGCTGGTGGCGTCGAGGAACCGTTGATAGTCCCTGGATTCCTCCTCCTGCTGGGTCCAGATGGCGGTGGCCCAATCCAAGGCACGGTGGGTAAGGAGGGAGATCACCAGGGCGATCCGAGCTGCATCAGAATCTGGAGGAGAATGTGAGAAGTATAATCCACACTGAAGAAGAAAACCCTCGCAGCAATCTGGATCACCGTCATATTTCTCCGGTAAGGAGAATGCGTGGGTGGGGCCCGCGGAGGGCTGGGACTAAACGGAACTGAAGCCGCGGTAGTAGCAGAAGCGGGGACGCAGTAAGCTGTGACACACGTTGTGATACCTCTTTGACCGTGGGAACCAGCGAGCCGAGCAAACGCTGGTTCTCTGAGAGCTGCGTAACAACTCGTGCTACCTCCCCCAGCTGAGCGTGAAGATCGGAGAGCTGTTGTTCGAACGAGGAAGCCGTGCAGGAATCCGATCCAGCAGCCGCTGCCTCCATGTCGGCTAAGTCAACTGTAACGCCGACTTCGAGGAAAGGAGACAAATGCGGATGGCTGAGACGAAAGCTGCGGAGTTTATTGCAAAACCAGGGATGCAGAGACATAACTGAGGACAGACGAACGTAGAAGGAGAGGGTGATAAGGAGTAGCTGAAACGATGAGACGGTATGCAGGAAGAGATGGATGAGCTCAGAAACGAGGTAAGGAACCAAGTGACTTAGCAGGGAAGGATGAAAGACGGAGGGTATAAATAGAGACGTGGATGAGAAACAGGTAGAAATAATTAGAAGGTAGGGGAAGAGGAGCGTTCTAGAACGCGGGCGTGGACCGGCGGGCAGACTGCGGGCATTACAATTTTACATCCTCTCATAGCGCACTCTGTTTTAAACCCTTTCCACCCTGCTTAAATATCGCTACTCTGTATTTTACTATCAATATCAATACCACACCTCAGCTTCCCTACAATTGCAACCTCAAATCTCCTCTACCACGCCTACGCTCTGTCAATTATTATTCCCTTATTCTATCTATTTCATTTATATAAATATCCGTTTATCTTTAAACAGCACAACAAGACAACACTATTAAAACAAACACAATCAGACTTCAGGCTACACCTCACACTCACACTTTACCTTACGCTTAAGACAATTTTAATCCTTTCATAAATTCACGAGTCAAACTGCCTTTCCAAATCTTTCTCTCTCAATTTCCTTCAGAAATTTTATTCTCCACTGCCTATTCACGTGCGACCACAAGTTATCTTGGTCTCTTTCTATTTTCTTTCCTTCTTTCTAAAATCCAACACTTAGTAATTCTCCTTCCTGCAAGCCTCCTATACAATCACTCTGATTACTAGACTTCAGAACACTTGTGTGATTATGTATTCATGTAGGGGCTAATGATATACGCCTTCGTCAGTCAGAGGTTACTAAGGCTAATTTTGTAGAGGTGGTTAGCGTGGCGAAGGCGTTGTCCGATGCTGTAGTCTGCTCTGGCCCCATCCCAATGCGGCGAGGTGACCAAGTCTACAGCAGGTTATGGTCGCTGAACTGCTGGCTGTCCAAGTGGTGCTCTGAAAACAACGTGGGCTTTATAGACAACTGGACAGCCTTTGAGGGTAAGCTTGGCCTTTTAGGATGGGACGGTGTCCATCCCACTCGGGAGGGTGCTGCTCTCATCTCCTGCAACATTGCCCATAGTCTTATGGCCCGATTGGTTAGGGGCTGACTATCCAGAGCAGGGGTCAGGCAGCAGACAGACCGGCTTAACCAACTGTCTGCTGGTAGCCATGCACCGTCACCCAGAACCCACATTATTGAAAACTGTGTCTGCCCTAAACGTAAACGCTCTCAAAAAGTCTGTTTTAATAACCTCATTAGTAGTAAAACACAGATAGCTGCCAAAGAAAATAACAACATTAGACTAAAGCTAGGACTACTTAACATTAGATCACTTACAAACAAAGCAGTGATTGTAAATAAAATGATCACTGATAAAACGCTTACACGCTCTCTGTCTCACTGAGACTTGGATTAGATCTGATGAATATTTAGCCTTAAATGAAGCCTCACCTCCTGGATACAGTCATGCTAGTCGCCCTCGTCCTAATGGTCGGGGGGGGAGGCATAGCCACAATTTTTGACAAAGAGTTAGGTGTTACAACTAAATCCCATTACAAGGCTAATTCTTTTGAAAATACTGATTCTTAATGTGACTGATCCATCATTATGGAAGTCAAAAACCACATCTCTATTTTCAGCTTATCACTATTTACCGCCCTCGTGGTCCCCTATTCAGAATTTCTTCAGGAATTTGCCAACTTTCTTTCCTGCTTACTACTGTCAAACAAGATAAGGCTTTAATTGTAGGTGATTTCAATATTCACTTTGACAATGAGCAGGATCCACTTTAAAATTGCTTTCGAGTCCATCTTAGAATCCATGGGGTATCACTCAGAATGTGATGTGACCAACCCACCGCTGTAATCATACTTTAGATCTAATATTAACATTTGGTATCAATATAGATAACCTTGATGTTTTTCACGCAAAGTGATTCGATTTCAGATCACTATCTTTTAGTATTTGAGCTATCTCTAATAAATAAAATCCTTCTGCCTCGTTATCACACCAAGCGCACTATCACATCTGCTACTCCAGCTGCGTTTATTAAAAACCTACCAGACTTAAAATTTAATACACCTACGGAGATAAATCATCTTGAGTGTGTAAATGAGCAATTAGAATGTGTGCTTCGCTCAACCCTGGACACGACTGCCCCTGCTAGGGTCACAACGTATTAGGGAAAAAAGGCTAGCACCATGGTATAATGACCACACCCGTACCTTAAAGCAAAAGAACATGGCATTTTAGAGCGCAAGTGGAGACATAGTAAATTGGAGGTGTTTAAGATTGCTTGGAGGGACAGCATGGCAGAGTATAAGCATGCCCTCACTAAAGCTGCATACTTCTCTTCAATCATAGAGAAAAATAAGAATAATCCAAGATTTCTCTTTAATACAGTCTCCAAATTAACAAAAAACCCCACAGAAAGTGACTCTCCCATTCTGTGTAATTTTAACAGTAATGATTTCATGACTTTCTTTAATGATAAGATAGAAAAACATTAGGCATAAAAAACTCAATGCTCATCACATCACCAAACTGTTCAGCAACCTTCCAGATGCAGCACTAGTGAAGACATCTGTTCAATTAGCCGTAAATCAAGATTAGAATCTTTTACCCCAATTACTAATACTGAACTATCCGCACTGATCAGCTCGTCTAAGTCATCAACATGTTTGTTAGATCCAATTCCTACACGTCTACTCAAACAAGTAATACCTAGTGTTATAGAGCCAGTGTTAGTTATTTTAAATTCATCCCTTACTTTAGGTTACGTGCCCGAATCCCTTTAAGTCTGCCGTTATCAAAAACCACTGATTTAAAAAAGCCAATCTTGACCTTGTGTGATATCTAATTATAGACCAATTTCAAATCTACCGTTTCTGTCCAAAATCTTAGAAAAAGCCGTCTATCAGCAGCTCTGTAGTCACCTCCAAAGGAATGAAATTTATGAAACATTTCAGTCTGGCTTCAGGCCCCATCATAGTACTGAAACAGCATTACTTAGGGTACTAAATGACTTGTTAATGTCCTCAGATAAGGGATGTGTTTCTTTTCTTATTCTGTTAGATTTAAGTGCAGCATTTAACACTATAGATCATGATGTTTTACTAAAAAGACTAGAAAATACTGTAGGTATTAAGGGATCAGCACTTTCTTGGTTTAAATCCTACTTAACTGACCGGTACCAGTTTGTTCATATAAATAATCTAAGATCTAAGCTCTCAAAAAGTTGAAGCAGTTCTGTATGGAGGAATGGGCTAAAATTCCTCCAAGCCGGTGTGAAGGACTGATCAACAGTTACAGGAAACGTTTAGTTGCAGTTATTGCTGCACAGGGCAGTCGCACCAGACCCTGAAAGCAAAGGTTCACATACTTTTGCCACTCATTAATATGTAATATTGGATCATTTTCCTCCATAACTAAATGACCAAGTGTAATATTTTATTTCTCATTTGTTTAGCTGAGTTTTCTTTATCTACTTTTAGGACTCATGTGAAGTTTTAAGTCATATTTATGAAGAAATATAGAAAATTCGCAAAATAAATTCACAAAATATAGAAGGGTTCACAAACTTCCAAGCACCACTGTATAATATCGCCTGAAATCCTTGTGACATGGATTCTACAAGATCTTAGAAGCCTTTGCAGTGGATTACAGCATTAACTCTAAATTAATTAATTTTAATGAATAAACAGGCTAAGACCTCATTCTACTTATGACTGGTGAATCAGGGAAACCAGTTATTTGAATAGTAAATATGAACACTTTTAAACCAGCCTCTATCTTAATAACATGAGGTCAACCAATGAGCTTGTATTAAAATGAAATAAGAAAAAATAAAATAATAATATCTCATATCTCAAGAATAAGATATCATATCTCAACTTCTGCATTATTTCAAATCTGCAAATAACCTGTCATGCAGGTAGCCATGATGTGTGTTAAAGATGAGCTCATTATCAACAATTATGCCTGCATTCTGAACACATCGTTTGGCCTCTAAACCCATGTGGATTAAATAAGTCTAAAAAACAATCCTGTGTGTTTCGCTTCAAAAAACAAGAACCCTTGTCCTTATTTAGATGCAGAAAATATTAAACAACCATATGCATGTTGCATAAGCACTGAAACAGAGAGCTTACGGATTTTACTGATTCTGGTTCTAAGGAAATATAAAGCTGAGTGTCGTCTGCATATTGATGATAATTAATGTTCATTTATTCATTCATTTCCTTAACCACTTAATCCGTTACAGGGTCACAGGAAAGCCGGTGCCTAGCTGGCAGCAAGGCAGGAACATCCCTAGACAGGAGACAATTCATCAAAGGGCACACACTCACAGTAGGGGCACTTCATACAGAAACCAGAGTAGACTTCATAGGTGGAAACCGGAGTATTCAGAGTAAACACACACAGACATGGGGAGGACAGGCAGAATTTACAGAAAAAGGACCCAGACCTCTTCACATGGGAATCGATCCCAGGACCTACTGCAAGGACTGTATCAGGTCCGTGAAGGCCACCACAGTGCCAACATTGAGATAACGCTTGGTTTGTGTTTGCTTTGTACTGATTGCTCTTGTGTTTGATAAAATCAGCAACTACAAGTCAACTGACCTTCATCAGTCTTGAAATAATCAAGTCTACGGTGTGGCCGTGCTTATGAGCTGTACCTGATGCATGTTGTATAAGATCAAAAGAGCTGGCAGTGTCATGAACTCAATGTTAGTAGGATCTAAAGGCAAAACCAGTTAAAATTCTAGAAAACATTTCTGCAAAGTCTGAGAAAATCTTTGTGTAGTCTGGGTGGTAGGTAGATGGCAAGCTACCAATAGGACTGGATAATTACTTCTATAAAATTCTATTGTTAGGTACTCATTTGTGGAATACTAACATAGCAAAATCTGCATACGGCAAAAGATTAACTTAATTTAATTTAACATTACCGGACCATAAGGCGCATTTAAAATCCTTTAATTTTTATCAAAAATCTACAGTGCGCCTAAAGTATGAATTAATTCTGGTTGTACTTTCTGACCGAGGAAGCAAGAAGACGCAACGCACCAGGTAAAGAAGATTGAGTTTCCAAGGGAACTTAAGAGTTTTGTTTCATTTAATGCGCCTTATAACCAGGTGCGCTTTATAGCCCGAAAAATACTTGCAACTTGCATTGCATCACTGGAATTAGATTTTTTTTTTAAAGAGTATCTTGTAACATTACAGTTTCTAAACTGATTTGGCTCCAGATTCTTAATGCTGTGCCATTGGCTCTTGGAGAGAACTGATAATACTGATATGGAGCATGGCAACCAATCTACAACATCAATCTGACCAAAACAAATACCTAAGGACATGAGATTTATAAATCTATCTGAATAAGTCTACAACATCAATCTGATCGAAACACATGGACTTGTGATTTCTAAATCGATCTGAAAAAGTGAAGCTCCTCCAATACTAGTCGCAATGCTCCGGGGTCTCTCCTGTGTGAGTATGCTGGTGTGCTCGAAGATTAGTCCTATGATGAAAGCACTTTCCCACACTGAAAACAACAATACGGCTTCTCTCCTGTGTGAATGTGCTCATGTTGTTTAAGATGACTCGGATGAGAGAAACTCTTCCCACATTGTGAGCAGTAATACGGCTTCTCTCCTGTGTGAACGCGCTGGTGTCGTTTAAGATCACTCTGAGAAGAGAAACTCTTTCCACACTGTGAGCAGTGATACGGCTTCTCTCCTGTGTGAACACGCTCATGTTGTTTAAGAGTACTCTCTTGAGAAAAACTCTTCTCACATAGTAAGCAGTGATACGGCTTCTCCCCTGTGTGAACACGCTCATGTTGTTTAAGATGACTTTTATGAGAGAAACTCTTCCCACATTGTGAGCAGTGATACGGCTTCTCTCCTGTGTGAATGCGCTCATGACGTTTAAGATTTTGCTCATCAGAGAAACTCTTCCCACATTGTGAGCAGTGATACGGCTTCTCTCCTGTGTGAACGCGCTGGTGTCGTTTAAGATGACTCTGATGAGAGAAACTCTTCCCACACTGTGAGCAGTGATATGGCTTCTCTCCTGTGTGATTGCGCTCATGTTGTTTAAGATCACTCTCTCGACAAAAACTCTTCCCACACTGTGAGCAGTGATACGGTTTCTCTCCTGTGTGAATGCGCTCATGTTGTTTAAGATGACCATCTCGAGAAAAACTCTTCCCACATTGTGAGCAGTGATACGGCTTCTCTCCTGTGTGAATGCGCTCATGTTGTTTAAGAGCACTCTTTTGAGAGAAACTCTTCCCACATTGTGAGCAGTGATACGGCTTCTCCCCTGTGTGACTCCGCTGATGTGTTATTAGCAGACTCTTAAATGTGAAGTTTTTCCTACATTCTGAACAGTGGTGAGTTTTATGAGAGGAGCAAATTGTGAGCATCCCATTGTCATTCTGTTCTTCTCCTAGTTTCAGCAGCATCTCATCTCTTTCAGAGTGGCATCTCCTGATGTGTTCATGGAGATCAGTTTGTGATTCATAGGAAAGAGTAGAGCAGGAGCAGGGGAAGTCTTTCTGGGTGTCACTCTTACCTGCAGCAGAGAAATAAACACCTGTAAAAATATATTTCACAATCAGATCAGCCTGCTCTAATTTGACAAGAGTTCTTAAGCTTAAACAGTAAATCATAATAAAATAAATGAGAAACATTAATAACAATCGTCTTTCACTTATACTACAATTTTCAATTATGAGGAGAACAAAAGAATGTAAACAAGACCCCAGCAGGATACTGCATGAGGGAAGATACAAGGCAAACAAAAGCAGCTGCTCTTCCAGCACCAGGTCCAGCCCTCACACCTCTATTCAGGCCATAACGGAGGATGGAAGATCCTATCCCCCCTCCCCTCCCTCTGTTGACTGAAGATGTCAGACCAACAAAACTGTTAGGTGCTGGATGAGAGGAGAACCTTCAGTGACTGCATTTATACTGAACTACACACTGCCAAGGGACTCTCAAATATTCTGTTTTAAGATATTCTCAGTTTTATTTCTTATACACTTTCTCATATTCCTTAACCTTAAACTGTTCAGTGTAACAGTAAGATTGATGAGATCATCTGCTAAATGTTGTAAATGTAAAAGCCTTACAGAGGTCGTTTTCATCTTCAGGGTCTTCCTTCTTCTCAAAGTCTCCACTCTGATGAGCAATGTCTGATTTCCCTCCACCTAAAGTTCCAACATTTAAACTGAAATGTTATCTCAAGAACAAATGCAAAGTACAAAAACACAATTGAGGTTTAAAGCAACTGTTGTATGACTAAATTTCGAAGTTAATCCAACTCAGGGTCGTGGTGGGCCGGGCAGCACAGGGAACAAATCCTGGACAGGGGAACCAGTCCATCCCAAGCAACACTGACTCGCACAAATCATTTAGAAATGCCAACTGACCTAAGATATTTGAATTGTGGGAGAAATCCAGATGAAACCCACACAGACACATGGAGAACATGCACAGAGGCAACAGTCGAACTGGAAACTGAACCCGAATCTCTGGAGCCGTCAGGACACAGTGCTAACCAGTGTGCCACCATGCCATCCTTAATGCTGAAATGTGAGGCTTTTTAAGTGAGAGTTATTTAGTTACGTTATTGTAATGAAGCAGGTTGTCTTACAGAGGTAGGCTTCATCTTCAGGTTCTTCTTCCTTCATAGTCTTCATTTGGAATGCTATGTAAGGATGGTCCTTCATGTGATGCATCTTCATCAAGCTAATGATCAATAAACAATAACACACAGGCAGGAGAGAAGGTCAACAAATTTTACAGTCGTTTGTTTTACCAGTTATAGCTATAAGGAATAATACTGCAATCTAGAGCAGCAGAAAATGATTAGTACATTAGCTTGGAAGCAAAGAGAAATGGAACAGACTAATCATCATGGCTTATATTAGCAGTACAATACATTCATTTCTCATGCATCCTATTCATGCATTAACATCTACTCTTTCAGTGAATTTAACTGAACATTGGGATATGCATATTAACAGACATGTTTAGAGTTTTAAACAGTATCCTGGCTATTTTTCAGATTTATTTGCTCTATTGTCATTTAATTAAAGCTCCCTAAAACTCAAACATTTTGGAAGACCTGCACAAATAGGTTTTTCCTCAGATCAGCCCACAGCCTCCAGTGCCCGATTTTCCCCAAGATGTCACCTCGGTCAAAATCAAAACCCTAACAAAGAAAAACTCGCAAACATCAACGAAAAGAGGCCACCATCCCTGGACTATGCTGTATTCATTGAGGATGATGGAAACCTCAACATCAAGGTTTACCGGAAACCCACACACACAGACAGACAGTAACTGCTCTTTGACACCCCCCCCCTTTTGTCAAAACAGCAAAGAGACATGGAGAACCTCCTCAAACGTCAGCCAGTGACAGGGCAGAACTGTCTCAGAAACTTAAAAGAATCATCTCCAAGCATAACATCCCTGTGTACTTCAGACCCAGCAACTTCCTCAGGCAAACACTGGTTCATTACAAGGACAAAACACCCAAGCACAAACTGAGCAATGTTCTGTATGCAGTACAATGGGGGGTGTGGTAGCTTAGCAGGTAAGGTACTGGACTATGGACCAGAAGGTCCAGGGTTCAAATCCCACCTCTGCCAAGCCGCCACTGTTGGGTCATTGAGCAAGGCCCTTAACCCACAATTGCTTGGATTGTAAGGTTGCATCAATTGTAAGTCGCTCTGGATAAGGACGCATGCTAAATGCTGTAAATGTAAACCCATGAACCCACTTCAGACACTACAATATGAACATCTGGTGAGGAAAAACAACCTACATTCCAAGCTTTTCCAACAGAAGTGCATAGCACAAAGATGTGAATGAGTATAGGGCATAGTTTATATCTTCTTTTGAAATATGCACATAGTCCGTTTCGTTCGTTGTGTACAGAGAGTACGACAGAAGCAACACGATGTAACGGACTTCAACAGAGATGCCAAAAAGCAGCTTCTTTCCCCAGGCCATAATGATTTTAAACAGGTACTAATAGCTTAACATCATGAACTGACCACATTTACCATCTAACAGCTGTGTAACTAAACAGAGAGAGCTGGTTTCTGTTTACGTGGCAAATGCATAAATACCTATACAGTCAAGATCCTTCAAATTCATTAGATATCAGACAGACATAAAAACGAAAGAATCAGTTAAACTCCGATAAAAAAAAAAAGTCCCGTTAATGCGCTCGGTTGAGTTTGGAAACTCCAGATAAAGGAACGCAGCTCTGGATCATCAGCTGGGTTTCTTCATCTACACACTCACAAACACAGTCTTAAATATCTCCACATTCTGCTTATCTGGAGGATTAATGAGAGAAATCGCTCACCTTTAGCTGAGTCCTGTTACACTTTAATCTCCTGGAGCCTCGATGATATGCCGCTCGTTTTACCGCCAGATTATTCAGTCCAAGTGTTTCACTCCGCTATTACACGGTGGAGCGTGCGCAATGCGCATGCGCGGGAGGAGTGGGCTGGACACGTTTATGTTTCAGGAAACGAATCCCATAGGCTCTATGCACGCTTGTCTTCCGGGTTCTCTTATACCGGCAGACTAACTTCCGGTTTTAAATGCCGGACACTGAACACGTATCGTTACAACACGATTATCTTATTATTAATACTATTAATAATCAAGTCAAAGTGAACTTTATTGTCATTACGACTATACAGCAGGGAGTGTACATCTGAACGAAATTGCGTTTCTCCAGTCTCCGATGTGCAAAAATAACAAGGGTGTAGATACGAGAGACATACACATACGCTCATATATACATATACACACATAAATAGAGGAAAAACAAAGAATAATAATAAATATACAACAATGTACACAACACATATAAACATATATACACGTGCATAAGCACATATACACGATTAAAATATTGAGGTATATATACACGTATTTACACACGTGGTATACAGGTATATACACACGCAAGTGTGTGTGTCTGTGTGTGTATATATATATATATATATATATATATAGTGCACTAGCATTCATTTCTATTCAATGTGCAATATATATATATATATATATATATATATATATATATATATATGTGTGTGTGTGTGTGTGTGTGTGTGTGTGTGTGTGTATTGCACATTGAATAGAAATGAATGCTATTGCACAATACTTATAATGTATTATAATGCATTACCTAATGATTTAGAGGGACACAAGTCTCCTTAGTCATGTCACAATGGCTGTTCAGGCTGCAGAGTTTCATACCCTTGCGACTAAGCTCACGTCATTTTCATTCTCAGTTCATGTCCAAAGCAGTGAAATAGACACTACAGACCTTTGTGTGTTTGGTGATTTGAATGTTATCCCTCTTGATGTTGACAAAAAATTTCTTTCTGAGCTCCTCGTCCAGCGAAAACTCACAACAGAGTTATACCTTGCTGACACCGAACACAACGGGACAGAACAATGTTCTGATGCCCCTCGTTCTTGTTTTTGAAATCGCAAAACGTTATTCCTCATTATGCAAATGTAAATCTCTGTATTCCCAGCACTTCAGAACTTTCTTTACAATCGCCTATGCTGACCGGAAGCTGGAATGCCGGTATAAAGACTAACGGAATCGCGTCACGGACTCTCCGTGCATAGAGCCTATTTCAGGGGCTGCATCCTTCGGATGCTGCATTTGAAGACTGATTGCGTCATAGCAGCGCGCCTAGGCTGTCCCATTTCGACGGCTACTTCGTATGCGGCCGAAAAATGTATCCTTGGCGACCTAACATATCCCGAGGTGCATTGCGCGTGAGGGGAACTTGGGGACATGGCTGAGGAATATACATTATTTAAATGTGTTTAATAGTAAAGGACTTTTAAACTCGAATAGCTAAATGTTAAAAGGCAAAAGCACAACTTTTTCGTTTTGTTTTGTTTTAGGGAGCAAGGATCAAACAGGGTGAATCCCATTTCAGGGGCTGCATCCATCGAGGGACGTGATTTACGCGGTCTATGCAGGTTTGTGCATGGAAGGCTGGGTAGACCGCGGCAAAGGCCGAACCGAAATGAGACGGTTTACTCTGCATTGGATTTCCTGTTTGTGTCTCAGAACCACCTGCTCCGCACCGTATCACAAAACAGCAATAATTGTTATAACAATGGAGCCAGAAATTTTGAGTTTAGTTTATATGCTGTTTTTGGTTTTTCAATTATTGGAGGAGACGCTACACTGCAGTTCACTGGCATATATTTTCCCTCAAGCAGTTTAATAAAGGTCTCCGTTTGCTCCTTGCTCCCTAAAACAAAACAAAAAAATATTGCGCTTTTGCTTTTTAACATTTACCTATTCGAGTTTTCAAATCACTACATTTAAATAACGTATATTCCTCAGCCAACCGTTCCGATATCCCTAAGTTCCCCTCAGGCGCAATGCACCTCGGGATATGGTAGGTCGCGAAGGATACATTGGATGTATCCTGCGTTTTCAGGAAAAAGAAGGCTGCATTTGTCGGACGCATACGAAGGAGCCTTCGGAATGGGACAGCCTAGGCGCGCCGCTATGACGCAATCGGTCTTCAAATGCAGCATCCTCCCTGAAATGGGATTCACCCACAGAGACCTTTATTAAGCTGCGGGGGAAAATGAATGTCAGTGTCTGTGGTGAAGCGTCTCCTCCTCCAATAATTGAAAAAACAAAAACAGCATAAAAACTAAACTAAAAAATTCTGGCTCCATTTTTATAACACTGTTTTGTGATACAGTGCAGGCGGGAATAGCTCTAAAGAGTGAGGGTGGGAACAGTAACTCTGTGACGCAAACAGGAAATCCAAAGCAGAGCAGACGGTCTCATTTCGGTTCGGCTTTCGGTCTACCCAGCCTTCCAAGGACACACCTTCATAGGCCGTGTCCTGTTGAAATGTACCTATGATGAAAACTACAGACCTCTTTCATCTTTCTAAGTAGGAGAACTTGCTGACTAAATACGTTTTTGCCCCACTGTATAACACAGCCTGAAATCCTTGTGGCATGGATTCTACAAAATGTTAGAAGCCTTTGTAGTAGATAAGACTAAATAAATAAATTTTAATAAATAAAAAGGCCGTCACCTCACTCCACATATGACTGGCGAATCTAGGAAACCAGTTATTTGAATAGTAAATATGAGAAGAAAAAAAAAAAAATTCTTAATAACAGGAGGTCATCCAATTATCTTGCATTAAAATAAAATAAGTAATAGAAATACAGCTTCTCTCCTGTGTGAATGCACTGATGCACTCTAATATATTGTTTTTTACTAAAACTTATCCCACATTGTGAGCAAACAAAAGGCTTCTCTCGTGTGTGAACGCACTGGTGTGTTTTAAGATAATTATTTAGGCTAAAACTCTTTCCACATTGTAAGCAGTGATACGGCTTCTCTCCTGTGTGAATGCGCTGTTGCACTCTAATATATTGTTTTTTACTAAAACTTATCCCACATTGTGAGCAAACAAAAGGCTTCTCTCGTGTGTGAACGCACTGGTGTGTTTTAAGATAATTATTTAGGCTAAAACTCTCCACATTGTAAGCAGTGATACGGCTTCTCTCCTGTGTGACTATGCTGATGTATTATTAGCTGACTTTTACATGTGAAGTTTTTCCCACATTCTGAACAGTGGTGAGTTTTATGAGAGGTCTTATGAGAGGAGGAAATTGTGAGCAACCCATTCTCATTCTGTTCTTCTCCTGGTTTCAGCAGCATCTCATCTATTTCAGAGTGGCATCTCCTGATGTGATATAAATGAGAAACATTAATAACAATCAGCTTTTCACTTATACAACAATTTTCTGTCATGGGGACAAGGAAAGAACATAAATAACAAGACCCCAGCAGGATACTGCATGAGGGAAGATACAGGCAAACAAAAGCAGCTGCTCTTCCAGGACCAGGTCCGGCCCTAACACCTCTATTCAGACCATAACGGAGGATGAAGGATCATAGTCCCCCTCCCCTCCCTCTGTTGACTGAAGATGTCAGACCAACAAAACTGTTAGCTGCTAGATGAGAAGAGAACCTTCAGTGACTACATTTATACTGAACTACACACTGCCAAGGGACTCACTGATATTCTGTTTTAAGATATTCTCAATTTTATTTCTTATACACTTTCTCATATTCCTTAACCTTCAACTGTTCAATCTAATTAGTAAGTAGGATGAGATCATCTGCTAAATGTTGTAAATGTAAAAACCTTTTACAGGTCGTCTTCATCTTAGGTTCTTCCTTCTTCTGGAAGTATCCACTCTGATGATCAGTGTGGGTAATGTGTCCCACAGCATCTGATTTCCCTCAACCTAAAGTTCCAACTTTCAAACTCAAATGTTATCTCTAGCACAAATTCAAAGTATAAAAAACAACTAAAGTCAAAGCAACTGTTCTGGGACTAGAATTCGAAGTTAATCCAACTCAAGGTCGTGGTGGGCCAGGCAGCACAGGGAACAAATCCGGAACAAGGGAACCAGTCCATCCCAAGCAACATGTACATCGACACACACAAATCATTTAGAGATGCCAACTGACCTAAGATGTTTGGATTGTGGGAGAAATCCAGATGTAACCCACACAGACACAGGGAGAACATGCACACAAGCAGCAGTCGAACTAGAAACTGAACCCGAACCTCTGGATCAGTGAGGACACAGTGCTAACCAATGTCCCACCATGCCACCCTTAAGGCTGAAATGTGAGGCTTTATAAGTGACAGTTCTTTAGTTACAAACTTGATTGTAATGAAGCAGGTTGTCTTACTTAGGTAGGCTTCAGCTTCTTCCTCCTTCATAGTCTTCATTTGGAATGCTATGTAAGGATGGTCCACAGAGCCTGATAATGTAATATAACAGATGTAACAGATAATGTAATTATAATGCAACAGATAATGTAATTAGTTACTGATTAAGAGCACAGTGTCTATTAACAATCACTGAAGCCATGTGTAGCACGAGACCCCGGCAGCATTAGCTATAGCAGCATAGCTAGAAAGAGGAGAACTGGTAGGTAACACAGCCAAGAGGGATCACATGAGACATTGGCACCCCTACAGGAGGCAGAAGACAGCAATCCAACGTCTCTGATCGCCATAAGGCTCTTTGACTATGAACCCCCAGCTCTGCACTTAGTCTAAGACAAGGATGCACAAGTCAAGATCACGAGGACAGAAGCCCAGTTCAGCCAGACCATACACCCGACACTCCTGGCTAACAGACGAGGCAAGCAGGCCAGACATCAGACTCCGGCCCCAGTGACCCGAGCCATGCATCCAAGTCTAAATCTAGTCAAAAGCCTGCGCAAATAAGTATGTGTTTAGCCTTCACTTAAAATTTTGGAGAGTGTCTGAGTCTCAAACGAAAGTGGGAAGTTTATTCCATAGTTCGGGGGCCATGTATGAGAAAGCCTTTCCCCCTGCTGTGACTTTTTTAATTCTAGAAACTAAAAGAAGTCCTGCACCCTGCGAACGAAGTAGATGAGCTGGATTGTAAAACTCTAAGAGTTCACTCAGATAATGTGGGGCCAGGCCATGTAGAGCTTTATAAGTTATAAGAAGTTGTTACGGTCCGCCATATAAAAACGTTGACGAACCGTAACAGAAGTATTTTGTAATCAATGCAGAATTTAACTGGTAACCAGTGCAGTGATTATAGAACAGGACTGATATGATCAAATTTTCTAGTTCGAGTTAGCACTCGGGTGGCTGCATTCTGAACTTCTTCTTCTTTTGGCTTCTCCCTTTATCAGGGGTCGCCACAGCGAGTTAAACGATTCCACCTCACCCTGTCCTCTAAGTCCTCTACTCTCACCCCAACTCCCTGCATATCTTTATTTACCAAAACCAAATAACTCCTCTTTGGTCTTCCTCTCCGTCTCTTGCCTGGCAGCTCCATCTCCGACATCCTCCTACCAATATATCCACTATCCCTCCTCTGCACATGTCCAACCATCTCAGTCTTCCCTCTCGAATTTTGTCTCCCAATATTCCAACCTGTGCTGTCCCTCTGATAATCTCATTCCTAATCCTGTCCACCCTAGACACTCCTAAAGAGAACCTCAACATCTTAAGTTCTGCCACCTCCAGCTCTGCTTCCTGTCTCTTTGTCAGTGCCACTGTCTCTAAGCCATACAACAAGGCCACTACTCTCTTATAAATCTTTCCTTTCACTTTTGTTGCAACCCTTTTGTCACACAGCACTCCTGACACTCTTCTCCACCCACTCCATCCTGCCTGTACTCTCTTCTTTACCTCCTTTCCACACTCCACATTTCCTTGGACAGTTGATCCCAAGTACCTGAACTCCTGGACCTTTGTGACCACTGATCCCTGTAGCCTGACTGTTCCACCTGCCTCCCTTTCATTTACACACATGTATTCTGTCTTACTACAGTTGACTTTCATTCCTCTCCTTTCTCCGGCATACTCTCATTCACCAGAATTCCATTGAATAATATACTCAAAAACACCACGCCCAGCTCTCCTAGACTTTTCCATACCTCAACCAGCATGTCATCAGGTCCCGCTGCCTTTCCGTTCTTCATTCATTTCAAAGCTTTCCTTACTTCGTCCTTGCTAATCTTTGCTACATCCTGTTCCACAATTTCTACGCCATCCAACCTTCTTTCCCTTTCATTTTCTACGTTCATCAACTCCTCAAAATACTACTTCCATCTTTCCCTCACCTTCTCCTCACCTGACAGTACTTTCCATTTCTATCCTTGATCACCCTGACATGCTGCACATCCTTTCCAGCTCTATCTCTACAGATACAACTCCTTCTCTCCTTCCTTACTGTCTAACCTTTCATATAACTCATTGTAGGCCTTCTGCTTGGCCTTTGCTACCTCCCTCTTTGCCCTGTGCCGCATCTCCTTGTACTCCTGCCTATTCTCTTTAATCCTGTCCCTGTCCCATTTCTTCTTTGCTGACCTCTTTCTCTGAATAACCTCCTGCACTTCCTCATTCCACCACCAGGTTTCCTTTTCATCCTTTGCCTGTCCAGAAGTCACACCCAGTACCTTTCTACCTGTCTGTCTAATAACTGTTGCTGCTACTACCCAGTCATCTGGGAGCTCTTTCCTATCACCCAAAGCCTTTCTCAGCTCCTCTCTGAACTCCTTACAACATTCTTCCTTTCTCAACTTCCACCATTTGGTCCTCTGCTCTGCCTTTGTCCTCTTCCTCTTCCTAACCACCAGAGCCATCATGCACACCACCATCTGATGCTGCCTAGACTACACTCTCTACACCCCTACACTCTCCCCTGCCACTACCTTACAATCAATAATCTCTTTTAAGCAACCTCTTCTACATAGGATGTAGTCTACATGTGTGCTCCTCCCTCCACTCACCCTATGCTCCTCCTTCTTTTGGAAATAGGTGTTAACCACAGCCATTTCCATCCTCTTTGCAAAATCCACCACCATCTGTCCTTCTAGGTTCCTATCCTTAACACCAAACCTGTCCATCACTTCGTCATCTCCTTTATTACCTTCACCAAAATGACCATTGAAATCTGCACCAATCACCAGTCTCTCCTCCCTGGGAATGCTCTCAACCACTTCTCCCCCCAGAATCTCTCTTTCTCCTCTAATTCACAGCCAACTTGTGGTGCATAGACACTAACAACATTCACCATTACACCCTCAATTTCCAGCTTTAAACATATTATCTTATCTGACACCCTTTTCACCTCAACGACATTCTTTACATAGTCCTCCTTCAGCACCACACCAACTCCATTTCTCTTCCTATCCACACCATGGTAGAACAGTTTAAACCCTGCACCCTTGCTACCCTTCCACTTTGTCTCCTGCACACACAAAACATCGACCTTTCTCCTCTGCATCATATCAGCCAGCTCTCTACCTTTCCTTGTCATCGTCCCTACATTTAGGGTTGCTACCCTCAGTGCTATATTCTTGCCGCTATTGATTTCTCTCTGTCTCCTCACATGCTTCCCTCCTCTTCGTCTTCGGCTGCATTCTGAACTAATTGAAGTTTATTTTTAGACTTACTAGAGCATCCAGTAAGTAAGGCGTTACAGTAATCCAACCTTAAGGTTATAAACGCATGAACCAGTTTCTCTGCATCATTAAAAGAGAGGATATTTCTAAGTTAAGCAATATTACATAATTGAAAAAAAGCAATTCCAGTGGTACTGCCAATGTGCACATCAAAGGAGAGATCTGAATCAAATGTGACACCTAAGTTTTTCACAGATGGACTGGGCAATACTGGACAGCCATCTAGATTTAGGATAGATGTAGGTAACCTGTCTCTCACAGCCTTGGGTCCCACTAATAAAACCTCAGTTTAAGAGTTAAGTGAGAGTTAATTAAATAACATCCAATCTTTTATTTCCTTTACACAGTCCTCAATTTTGTTGATTGTAAAGCTGTCATTAGGTTTGGCTGATATGTACAGCTGTGTATTATCTGCATAGCAGTGGAAACTAATGCCATGTTTAAGAATAACTGAGCCTAGTGGCAGCATGTACAGAGAGAATAAAAGCGGGCCAAGCACTGACCCCTGAGACACGCCATACTTCACTTTTGAGAGCTTAGACCTTAGATTATTTATGTGAACAAACTGGTCGGTTAAGTAGGATTTAAACCAAGAAAGTGCTAATCCCTTACTACCTATAGTATTTTTCTAGTCTGTTTAGTAAAACATCATGATCTATAGTGTTAAATGTTGCACTTAAATTTAACAGAACAAGAAAAGAAATACATCCCTTATCTGAGGAAATTAAGTCATATAGTACCCTAATTAATGCTGTTTCAGTACTATGATGGGGCCTGAAGCCAGACTGAAATGTTTCATAAATTTCATTCCTTTGGAGGTAACTGCAGAGCTGCTGATAGACGGCTTTTTCTAAGATTTTGGACAGAAACGGTAGATATCACATTGGTCTATAATTAGATATCACACAAGGGTCAAGATTGGCTTTTTTAATCAGTGGTTTGATAATGGCGGACTTAAAGGATTTAGGCACATTACCAAAGGTAAGGGATGAATTTAAAATAACTAACAGTGGCTCTATAATGCTAGGTATTACTTGTTTGAGTAAAGGTGTAGGAATTGGATCTAATAAACATGTTGATGACTGAGACGAGCTGATCAGTGCGAATAGTTCAGTATTAGTAATTGGGTTTAAAGATTATAATCTTGATTTACAGCTTATTAAACAGATGTCTTCACTAGTGCTGCATCTGGAAGTTTGCTGAATAGTTTGGTGATGTGAGGAGCATCAAGTTTGATGCCTAATGTTTTCTATCTTATCATTAAAGAAAGTCATGAAATCATTACTGTTAAAATTACACAGAACGGGAGAGTCACTTTATGTAGGGTTTTTTGTTAATTTGGAGACTGTATTAAAGAGAAATCTTGGATTATTCTTATTTTTCTCTGTGATTGAGGAGAAGTATGCAGCTTTAGCTGTAGTAAGGGCATGCTTATACTCTGCCATGCTGTCCCTCCAAGCAAGTTCAAGGTCCATTCTTTATTTACAGATCTGGGGATCTCAATACAAGAAATCCGAAGTACAGCTTCATACAGGCTCCTTTTAAACCTCTCAGTTTCACTTCCTCTTTTCTCAACCGACAGATCCATCCTTGTTAGTTTTATTCAGTCACTGCCCATAGGCATAGACCCCCCCTGCAATCATTTCCGCTTATTCAGTGTCCCTGCTGTTGGGTATTTTCTATTACATATCGTCCAGACAGATTGGACACTTTGGACACCTTCGTTACACTTCTGACCACTTCCTGCTTCTAAACATCACAATTGAATCAAACGTATAATGATATGCTGATTAAACTTGTTAATTAATTAATGGCTCCAATATATTAATCATTAGGTAATTAATGTCCATAATATGTTGATTAATTAGGTAACAGGTAAAACAGTAAAAACAAATTGGTGACAATTCCCCCTTTTTGGCTCTGCTAAGAGACAACCCAAGAATACAAAGCTGATTCTATGCATTTCACACCCTCCATCAACAACAATTAACTGACCCTGGTGTGCCCTCCTCATGAAGATCGGAGGCTCTCTTGGGCCCCTCCACATCAGTGTGGGATACAGAAAAGAACCAAATAAAACCCTAAAAAAATTTATACAAGGGTACACGTCCAAAGCTACAGCAAATAAAATTCCAGCGCAACATCACAGTATAATCAAAGCAAAACATTCAATTGAGTCCCATTCATCCTATGTTGGGAACATCCTTCATTCGGTTACCCTGTCCCTTTTGTTCTGGGAGGTTATTCTTACCCCCTTTAGGAAAATAGTCAGTGAATTGTTTCACTTGTCTCGAGCTGGTTCATCGTATCAAACCCTATGCTCCTTGTTGACCACCCTGTAGAGATGAGGGGAGCTGCCTGCATCAAAGTGGCAGCTGATGGTTATCGAATGTCGCCCTCCATTTCAGTAAGACTCTTTGAAGTCTCTGCCATGGGAGTGCACTGACTCCCCGTGCCCTTCAACTGTACTGCGTGGCTTTCCACCACCACTACTTTTCAATCACCACTTCTTTAGATGAACCCACTCGATGTCTGAAATCGTCCCTTACTTCACACCAACTCTCTTTTCCCCAACCTGGGTCGAGAAGACTGAAACAAGATCTCCAAGTGCATTAAAATATTCTTTGCGTGTTTTACATCCTTGGTTGAAATCCTACTTAACCGACCGGTACCAGTTTGTTCACATAATCATCTAAGGTCTAAGCTCTAGAAAATTCGATCCTATCAGTCCCGTTCTATCATCACTGCACTGGTTACCAGTTAAATCCCGCATTGGCTACAAAATTCCCCCCACAACTTATAAAGCTCTACATGGCGTCAGTGATTGTTAATTGACACTGGGCTCAGAATCAATAACTAAGTACATTTTCTGGTTTTTCCTCAGAGTTGCGCTCCGGTACCATTACCAGCTCTGATTTTCTCACTTTTTCCCTACCTAGTACCTCCCCCTTTTTGCAATGGTTAACATCATGCAAATCTTAAGCTAACATCAGACTAACAATAAGAGCAGACTGATTGGTGCTACTGCAAGGTCACTGTCATTTCTCAATGTTTTCTTTAACTCTTGGTTCCTGTGTCTGTCCATACTTTCTGCTTTTATTATAGTTAACCTTCAATTATGTACTGTAGCGTTATTATTCAGTCAATTGTACTGACTACCTGATTTGGGCAATTCCAGACCTTTTAGTAACACACTAATACATTTATCATAGCGTACTATCAATTATACCAGCATCATGGGTGCCTTTAATTTCCGGACAATGTTCAGATATTTTCAGTTACAATCTGTTACATTCTGGATACAAATGTGTACCTTGGTCACTGTCAATCTCTATTATTATCACGCCTAACCTAGTATTAATTGCTTTTATAGTACGAACAAGGGGAGAAATTGATCTTCAGGATTATTATCATTACTATTACTATTTATTCATCATTATATTTCCTTTTTATGTTCAGTAAAAGATTTTAGTATACAAGAAGTTGTGTGATACCAATTTATAGATTTTCTTTCGCCATGGTTTATGTAATTTCTGTAATTTCAGTATAAAATAGGTCTCCTTAATTTCTACTTAGTTTTTTCCCATTAGTTAGTTCAATTTGCCTAAGTATTTAGTCACTCTACCTTAATACTCCCTCATATGGGCTACATATTCACCAAATCTTGCACAATGTCAAATGTATAACATCAGTCTAAATAGGTCGTGAACCAATGTCCCTCTAAAGGTTTGTTATGCTCATTGTTTTTTCAGTACTGCTTGACAATAAGACTGGCGTCAGCATCAGCTTTTTCAATTCTCCATCCATAAGATGTTCTTTGACCGCAATCGCAGGTCATTTCTGCCTCCTTTCAGAAATGTCCGGCATCTGTTCCATATCGTGCTGTGGCCAGTACCACGGCTGTGCCTGCCTTAGGTTGTTCCGATTTCATCTTGGGATCTTACCCGTCATTGACTAACCAGCCCTCTTCACTGGCCAATCAGCGGATGCCCTTGGAGAGGATAGAAAAGTCAGACACGGTGTTATTACCGAGCAGTATAGTTATCCGTACTTTTAATTTTCCATTAATTTTGCACATACCCAATTCTGTGTCAATAAAATATTCAAACGAAACATCAAGTCACGACCCAACAAATTGAACGATAAATTTAGAAAATGTAACATTTTCTTGTTAGCTGTTAAAAAATGCAATAGCAGAGAGGGAGTCTTCAGGCAGAGATTAGAATTATCAATTTCACCTGTACGCTAGAAACAGATCCAATATCAAATAAATTTTGCGCTAACTCATTGACGCATGGCTCTAATGTCCACAGAAATCTATGTTTAAATCTGTTAAGTTATGTTATAATCACTGGCAACAATTGAGGCAAGTTAGTTAAAATGATCTATAACCCTTAGTAATTCTTCTGCCTAGGCCGCAGGGTGTGAGCCACTGTGGTGACAAACAACACAGTGTGTTTGTTTTCTTCTGTCTTGATTCTGGTTTACAGCAGCACCATTAGTCTCCTCCTTTTTCCTCTCGACGTTCAATTACAAATAGTCCAAATTCTACCACTTTATCCCATCTGAGTGCTAACGGCAATCAAATTTACATCTATTGATCCAAAATTAAACAAGCTGGATAATACTCCTCAATGAACTTTTGTGTACAATCCGCTTCTCCTGTAACAGCATCTAACTCATGTAATTCATCACTACTCTTTATCAGAGAATATAGTACTTCTTGTTCTTTCCCCAGTCTGTTTAAAGTTGTGACTTGTTAATAATATAAGTGTACCTACTAGTCTTATTTATTTTCAATGCTCGTTCCTACTACTCTTTTATGTTTTCAGTTTTGTATATATTGTATATTACCCCTGTCAAATAAGAAATGAAAATACATGCCATCCTGAACGGCTGGAACCTCTAAATCTTTTATGATTCATTACTTTTACATTGAACTTTGACTTAACTGTGGAAGACTAACCCCTCTACTAATTCCACAAACATAAGAAGGAAAATTGTAATTGATGTAGTGCAAGCAACACCACATGTCTTCATGTATTCGTTGATGATTAGAGTGGATCCACTGTGTCCAGCAGTTGATGATTAATCAATACCTCAGTTTCTGTTGCTCCTCAACTACCTATTAGATGAAATAGCTTCAAAGCAAAAACAACAAAAGAGCACAAACAACAAACATCCTATTTTGGGGGTCCCCATTCCTAATTTCATTATTCACATTATATCTGTTAAATTCATTTTGCGCATTCATATTTATCATCATCATTGACAACAATCCATGGATCTCTGGATCTCCTAAAGATAGGAAAAATGTAAATGTTATTTCGTTATTTCGTCCAGTCTAGAGGAATGTTAAATCAACCTGTAACAACAAAAGATGGAACATTAGTATATAATCACATGTTCCAGCAGGAAGGTATTATCTCTTCTGCCTTCTATATGTACATAAATTTATTACCCTAAAGATAAACCCATTTTCAGACCCGTTCAGCCATGCCCAAATTAAATGATACCTCAAAGTGAGTAACATGAGTTACTGACTTCTGCTTACAGCTTCAATCATACAAGTGCAGTGTTTGATAGTTTAACTTTTACTATTATGCTCCAAACGTCTTGATAAATGTTCTGATCTCCACTAAAATGCTCCGACATGTCAATCAGCTGATCAAATGGGAGGACCAACGAACTGGTCAGCGATTGGTCCTTAGCTAGACCGTTTGCACATGCGCAGTTTATTCTCATCTGCGCTCCCTCAGAAGCAGATACGCAGGTCCTTAGCTGCGCCACAGGGACACAGAGAAGTTCATCTCACTCACAGAAATTTCAGTCTTCCCTATGGTGTACAAATCTCACCATAGAAGAATTATCCACAAAAATATAAACTACTAACCAACTAATCAAATCAAACTAAATATACAGTCTTTAATATTTAGGACAAAACTTCCCTTCAATTCCCTAGCTTTCCCTCGTAAATATACTTTTGTGTACCGCACTTCTATAATTATCACACCATACAGCGTGTCGCGCTTTATCTCATTTACTCTTTTGATACCTTTATTCTTATATTAGTAAATGATATATCCTATTTTACATCCTTTCATAGCGCACTCTGTTTTAAATCCTTTCCACCCTGCTTAAATATCTCTACTCTGTATTTTATTATCAATATCAATACCACACCTCAGCTTCCCTACAATTGCAACCTCAAATCTCCTCTACCTCGCCTACGCTCTGTCAATTATTATTCCCTTATTCTATATATTTCATTTATATAAATATCCGTTTATCTTTAAACAGCACAACAAGACAACACTATTAAAACAAACACAATCAGACTTCAGGCTACACCTCACACTCATACTTTACCTTACGCTTAAGACCATTTCAATCCTTTCATAAATTCACGAGTCAAACTGCCTTTCCAATTCATTATCTTTCTCTCTCAATTTCTTTCACAAATTGTATTCTCCACTGCCTATTCACGTGCGACCACAAGTTATCTTGGTCTCTTTCTATTTTCTTTCCTTCTTTCTAAAATCCAACACTTAGTAATTCTCCTTCCTGCAAACCTCCTATACAATCACTCTGATCACTAGACTTCAGAACACTTGTGTGATTATGTATACATGGACACTACTACACTTAATACATATAGTAAAAGCACATCGTTTACTAATACTTCTTCTATTTCCTTCTGTTTTTCCATATAAGCTCCTTCAAACTCTCCCGATCCCCGAGCTGATACCCACTGTCCTTAATTAATTGTTTTAATTTCTCAGTTACCTCCGTAATGTGAGCCTCTGTTTCAGGTGCCACTACACCCCCTACTGACCCTTTAGCTACAAGATCTATTCTTCGGGACAATTCTATTATCTAAATCCTAAATCTAAATCCTACAATGCCCTCAGGTCCATTGTACCAGCGGACAATAAATTTACAATAACATGCCGCTCCCAGGCTGACGTCTGGTATGCTGCACCGACCGTTTGTATAAATTCATGAGCCTGCTCTACTCTACTCCCGGCCGGAAAATGTATCCTGGTTCAAAAAATCACCACCACGATTCAGGCATTACCACACTTATACCATCAATTCAATATTTAAACGAGCAGAATTCAATTCGACACTTTTGACCAGCACACAAAGGTCCCTCCCTACCCAGTGGTTGCCACCTCTAAATCAGTATATGTATGTACTGACCCGTTTTAGGAGGTAGCCCTAAACCTCCTGGGTGTGTTGCCCTCCTAGTGTCTACCCCCGGTTTGGATCCTCCTATTGACGACCCTGGACCTCACTCCGGGAAATTCGAGGCGGCCGCAATCCCCCCTCGGGTTCTTAACCTTACCCAGCAATTCACGGAGCCCCCTGCTTCAACGTGAATAAAAACCTCCACTGCGTCCAGCGAAGGGTACGGTGTGTGCCAGACATACGCAGCCAAAATCAGTTTATGTTGTATTGTCAAGAGTTTTGCAGGTTGCTCCCTCAACCTGTGGGACTACTAACCCCGGCAAGCACTAACAGGCATCCACTTCCACAGGACTCTCCTCAGGTGGTCCGTCCACTTCCACAGGACTCTCCAACCTCTTACCACATAATCATAAAAAACTTTGTGTGTCGGCCAAAAGCAAAACTTAAAGGTTGATACAACCATACAAAGATCAAAAGAATGGACCTGTCACACCGTCAATGGAATTCTCGGAAAACTGGCACCCACAACAACCTCCTTGTTTACCAATCAAAAATAAAATAGCAAAAATGGCAAAGTGTTGCTTGCCTTTGACAGAAGATTTGTGCAGGATGCCAGCTGTCCGAGTCAGAGATTTCACCAATTGTCTTCCCTTCAGGGTCCCCGTACGGGCCACCAAATTGTTGAGGTAGACCTCTGCGTCTCCTCGCAGGTTCTTTTGCGACCCTTGGGAAAAAACACTAAACAACGACAAAAGGTCAAGGTCCATTCTTTATTTACAGATCTGGGGATCTCAATACAAGAAATCCGAAGTACAGCTTTGTACAGCCTCCTTTTAAACCTCTCAGTTTCACTTCCTCTTTTCTCAACCAACAGCTCCATCCTTGTTATTTTTATTCAATCACTGTCCATAGGCATAGACCCCCCTGCAATCATTTTCCGCTTATTCAGTGTCCCTGCTGTTGGGTATTTTCTATTACATATCGTCCAGACAGATAGGACACTTTGTTCAAAACATCTTCTTCCTCAAATCAACTCAATCACGCTGACAATGCATGTCCTCTACATCTTTTGCACGTACACCTGTCTGCACAAAATGTACAAAAACATCCTTGACCTTCGTTACACTTCTGACCTCTTACTGCTTCTAAACATCACAACTGAATCAAAGGTATAATGATATGCTGATTAAACTTGTTAATTAATTAATGGCTCCAATATGCTAATCATTAGTTAATTAATGTCCATAATATGTTGATTAATTAGGTAACAGGTAGAATAGGTGAAACAGTAAACACAAATTGTTGACACATGAGTTCTGGGGGACGGTTCATGGCTACCAGCAGACAGTTGGTTAAGTCGGTCTGTCTGCTGTCTGACCTCTGCTCTGGATAGTCAGCCCCTAACCAATCGGGCCAAAAGACAATGTTGGCAATGTTGCAGGAGATGAGAGCAGCACCCTCCCGAGTGGGATGGACACCGTCCCATCCTAAAGGGCCAGGCTTACCCTCAAAGGCTGTACAAATGTCTATATAGCCCATGCTGTTTTCAGAGCACCACAGCCAGGAGTTCAGCGACCATAACCTGCTGTAGGCTTGGTCACCTCACCGCATTGGGATGGGGCCAGAGCACACTACAGCATCGGACATCGCCTTCGCCACTCTAACCACCTCTACAAAATTATCCTCTACAAAAGTATATCATTAGCCCCTACATGAATAACTATCCTAGAGAATCAGCGGCTCTCGAGTTCACTAAGACTCATTACAATGTCCGGCACTCTGGCTCTCTGGATACATGTAGCACTAGCTGCTGGTGTCCCTAAAGAGGTAGCTAGTTTCACGTGTCGTAAAATAGAGTCACCTATGACCAGAGCTCTTTCAACAGGCTGCTCAGTAGGTGCATCACTGAGGGGGGTAAAACTACAATCTTCTCCGTCAGGCTGGCTACAAGCCTACACCTATCACAAATAAAATTTAAACTAATGACGATGAGGAAGAATAGCTAAACATGCCACACTAGACGCAGTGAACAAGCGCAGCAGAAGCCATGTTAGTACAATTAATGAATTAAAGGTACTTAGCTTTGAGTGGTGTTGTAGGGTGTGAGTGAAGATATGGTACAGCCGATGGTCCAATGCAATGCTTGATTAAAGCGTTGATGGAAAGTTAATACAAAACGTCACAAAAAACTACGTCTCAGAAAAAAAGGAGGTGGGAAAGGCTGTAAAAAAGTTATACAAACACACACTACTGCAAAAGAAGACGCAACTCTGGTAGTTAGCTAATGGCTAATTACTGCAAACACAAGCCAGTAAAGGTAGTAAATAACGATTAGCGGCGAAAAATGTAATCCGCCAGTACTAGAAGAAAATGATGCAGATGTTGTAAAAAACGGTTATAGATGCGATCGGGAATTAAAATAGTTAAAAGGTAATAAACTAACAGCTACAAAACAGCGTGCGTCTTGTGAGAAATCGGCGCTAGTGGGTGTGGGTTGCCAGATCCTCACAATCCTCACGTCAGTGGTCAGCGTTCTCTCTCAGCATTCTACGTCATGGGCCAATTCTAAACCACATCTTTCGTTCGAGATTCAGACACTATACAAAGTTTTAAGTCTAGGCTAAAGACATACCTATTTACACAGGCTTTTGACTAGATTTAGACTGGGATGCATGGCTTGGGTCACTGGGGCAGGAGTCTGGAGTCGTGTCTGGCCTGCCTGCCTTGTCCGCTAGCTGGGAGTGTCCAGTGGGCGGTCTGGCTGAACTGGGCTTCGGTCCTCGTGATCTTGACTCGTGCATCCTTGCCTTTGTCTCCTGCTCTTCTTTGAGAAGGGGTTCTGGTTCAACTACTCAGTTTCTCTTATCTGCTGCTCTACATGGTTTCATGATTCCAGTGTTTCTAACAAATCTGAAAGCTGTCTGGGAGCTAGGACACCTTGGAAATGTGTTCAGTAGTTCCAAGTACAACAGATGTTAAACATGAAAATGTTGAGCTTGTTAGGTGTCCTTAAGTGCTACTGTGATTTCACAGAGTGATCATTTCACTATGTAAAATCTAGACTGTAGCTAGCAGGTCTTTCTGTTTCTGGGTTTGCTGGATGGTAAAAGTGTTGTGATTGAAGGCTCATGGGGTTTCCCAGCACAAGTTTATTCCCACTCACAGTGGTTTTACAACACTTTTATTGAGAAATACAAAACAGTTAAGAAGAAAAACTTACATATTAGACATCAGATTTAAAAGAGAAAGATGACAAAATGGAAATATTAAGCAACTTCATTTTAACTTAATATAAAGTAAAACTCTATATAATAATTACCACTTGATACCACCGGGATCAGTACACATTCCTCCATAAAGGAAGACACAAACAGTTCAACACAACTGAGTCCACCAACAGAAAAACACTGAACAACAATGGGGTGCATGGCAGGGTTGCAAGGAGAAAACCATTGATCTCCAAAAAGAACATTGCTGCTCATTTGCAGTTTGCTTAAGATCACGTAAACAAGCCAGATGGCTACTGGAAGACTGTTTTGTGGACCGATCAGACCAAAACAGAACTTTTTGGTTTAACAGAAAAGTGTTATGTTCGGAGAGAGGAAAACCCTGAATCCAGCATAAGAACCTTATCCCATCTGTGAAACATGATGGTGGTAGTATGGCGGTTTGGGAGGGTTTTGCGGCATTTGTGTCAGGACGGCTTGTCATCATTGATGGAACAATGAATTCTGAATTATATGAGAGAATTCTAAAGAAAAATGTCATCGACACCTGTCCATGAACTGAATCTTAAGAGAAGGTGGGTCATGCCGCAAGACAAGAACCCTAAGCACATAAGTCTCTGGTCATAGGTGACTCTATTTTACGACACGTGAAACTTGCTACCCCTTTAGGGACACCAGCAGCTAGAGTTCTCTGTATCCCCGGAGCCAGAGTGCCGGACATTGTAACGAGTCTTAGTGAACTCGAGCGCCGCAGATTCTCTAGGATAGTTATTCACGTAGGGGCTAATGATATACGCCTTCGTCAGTCAGAGGTTACTAAGGCTAATTTTGTAGAGGTGGTTAGAGTGGCGAAGGCGATGAACGATGCTGTAGTGTGCTCTGGCCCCATCCCAATGCGGCGAGGTGACCAAGCCTACAGCAGGTTATGGTCGCTGAACTGCTGGCTGTCCAAGTGGTGCTCTGAAAACAACGTGGGCTATATAGACAACTGGACAGCCTTTGACGGTAAGCCTGGCCTTTTA
>JAJAGP010003482.1:0-42110 GCA_025084515.1 Ancistrus triradiatus
GAATTTCCTCCATTTGTACACAATCTGTCTGACTGTGGATTGGTGGAGTCCAAACTCTTTAGAGATGGTTTTGTAACCTTTTCCAGCCTGATCAGCATCAATAACTTTTTTTATGAAGTCCTCAGAAATATCCTTTGTTCGTGCCGTGATACACTTCCACAGACATGTGTTGTGAAGAGCAGACTTTGATAGATCCCTGTTCTTTAAATAAAACAGGGTGCCCACTCACACCAGATTGTCATCCCATTGATTGAAAACACCTGACTCTAATTTCACCTTCAAATTAACTGCTAATCCTAGAGGTTCACATACTTTTGCCACTCATTAATATGTAATATTGGATCATTTTCCTCAATAAATAAATGACCAAGTATAATATTTTTGCCTCATTTGTTTAAAATCTGATGATCTTTTTTAAAGGGTTCACAAACTTTCAAGCACCACTGTAGTTATTAGATTTATCTTTTACTAATCAAAGCTTTTTAAAGAGAATTTCTTTTTCAGGTATCATTACTGTCATTATAATATAATAGCTTTTTTTAATGATTTGCTGGTCTTCCTCTTCCTCTTTTCCATACAACTGTTTCAAACATAAATGTATTTCGCTTCTCACGATACTTCCAAATTATGAGAGCTTCAGTTTGGTTAGCTGGTGTTCGAGTGAAAGGGGAGGTTTGATTTGAGCAAAGACCAATTTGTTTGTCGTTGCTGTTTAAGATGCCAACAATATGATACCGTCTAAGATAAGAGATCATTTAGGAGACAAGTCGGTTTACAAGTTCATGACGTAGATGTTGAAGGATAGTGGCTGGCTGTCCTATATCTCCTCATCTTGGTGTGTAAATATACACTTGAAACACCGCGCAAGTTTAAGGATGGTGGTGGTGACATCAATAAAAAAGCAGATCAGACCTCTAATGCTAAAGTATGCGTATGTGGGGGTGGATAGAAAGGCCAGACATTTTTACAAGGAAACAGCTTTAAAAAAATTCAACTTTCTGTTAAAAAAAACTAAATAGACAAAAGATTTGCTTTAGGTTACTGAGGTTAAGGTGTGGCTAGGTGTTAAATTAATTAGCTACAGTAATATTATGTGGACAGTGTTCACATTGATAAACTATTGTGTGTCTTAGGCTACTATTTCGACTCCAAAGTTAAGTAAATGCACGTGAGTGAAAGTTTTGTCCCTTTCTAACTGGAAATTTCCATTTCCACAGTAAAGACAACGTTTCAAATGCAGATTCCTAGTCTGCTTCGACCTCGATCGAACGTAGCATTGCTCATTTACAATGAAACCTTATTGTAGTATCCTATGTTTGTCACTAGATGGAACTAGAGGAATGGTCAGAAATCCCGTAGGCTTTTCGGACACATTCTCACAAACGTTATACGCAGAACGGTACTGAATACTTCGTGAACCCTTTAGAATGTTCTATATTTCTGCAAAAACGTGCCTTAAAACATCATAAACATCATAACTAATTCATTTTCATACCCATTTAATCCAATTCATGGTCGTAGGGAGCCAGAGCGACTAACTGCCACCTAACTGCCAGCAAAGGGCACATGGGAGGATCGAAACCTAGGAGCTGTAGGACCTGTAGTTTGTAGGAGCTCTGCCTACTAACCCTGAAGAACACAGGATGCAGGTACATGCCAGGCTGGGTAGGGGTTGCTGTTGCAGCACCTGGGGTTTCCCCACCCGACTTTCCCTCACTCAGATGCAACCAGTCATGTGTGCATGTGATACCATATCACACAGAAGCGACACCAGAGTTTGCTTAAACTTGCTTATCCTTGTCAGGGTCAAATTCCACTGAGCACAGGTGAAAGTGTTTCCTCAATCTGAAGCCAGTCCATCACAGAGCACCGTTACCTCAACACCCAAAATTCACTTTGCAAGCTCAGGACTGGATTCAAACAAAAAGTCCTGAGGAAGTGCTCTTACCAGCGAGTGGCTCTTTGAGCTGCCACAATATATTATTCCATTTCTTAATGTAAGCATTACATTTTGCAGCATATTTTACTGAATTGACCTTAAGGTTCCAGTTCTGTGCCTCAAATTCATTAATTTCACATTCACATCACCTGGAGAAACACACATGGTCAAAGTAAAAAATGAGTCCCCTCAAGGGTACTGCTCCAGAGATAACCAAATGTACGTAATTGTACCTTGATTGTTGAGAGCATACACATTCTTTGTGCAAACATTTGCACAGTGCACAGATTCTCTTCCGAGTGAATGCTTTATTTACTCTCTCTCTCTCTCTCTCTCTCTCTCTCTCTCTCTCTCTCTCTCTCTCTCTCTCTCTCTCTCTCTCATTCCTGCATCTTCACTTTTATTCTCAATGTGCTTTTTATAGGCCAGTCTCGAACGGGGAGCGTGCCGCTCTCTGTTTTGGCTTGAGGGAAGTTCCTGCTCTTATAATGAATAAGGGGTGGTCATGCAGTAAAAAGTGACATGCATGTGCTCAGTATGTGTGTGTGTGTTTGCGTGTTAGATAGTAAGTAATATAGACCGATAGAGAGTTATGTTTTTTGTTCATTTATCCTAGTAACTAGTACTAGTAAAAAAAAGCCACATTCCACACAGTATGTATGTCCTGACTCAGGTGGAAGCGTCTGGCAAGGCTGAAAAGCGCCAGGACTCGGGAGGGCACCCAGCGACTGGGAGAGGATGGAGCCCCTGTCAACGGTATGAAAATCCAAGAGGCAATAATCACCAAGCCTTAGCCAAGTATTTTGAACCAGTGCTCTACCAGTTGAACTCCTCTGATTCATGACCCGCCTCTGGTGAGGTAATTATTGTCTGTCAGATTGTGTGTTCTCTCCGCTGAGTCAAGTCTCAGTTCTAATAGGTTATGCCCTGGGTCTTTGTTGTCTGTGTTTGTTGTTCTGCTCACTGGGGGCTTCCACATTCTAGGTTTCAGAGTTCTTTGAGTCAAGGGGACTGGGTCTGTGCTAGCACAAGCAGATTAGGGTTTCCCCTAGTCCGTGTTAAGAGCATTGTGTGGGCTGTAGCTTTTTCTGTTCTCCTTGATAGCCTTTGTTCCTTTTATCCCCTGCTCATTTGCAGGGAGGCAGAGAAAATGCATTTGGTCTGCTCTCATTCTTTCAGATGACGTTTTCCATCATGTAATGCTTCATTTATGATTACAATACATGCCTGAAATGCTAATCCTGAACCAGTGTGAAAAAAAAGCTTCATCTTTTTCCCAGTCCAGGCATCTCATTCCCCATAACTTCTACTAACTGCTCATGGGGGATCCCCAGCCATTCCCAGACCAGCCAATAGATATAACCCTTCCCATGTGTCCTGGGTCTACCCTGGGGCCTCCTCCCAAATGGCTACTCAGATTGCCTTTGGCACATACTCACTACTGCTGACCAGGAACACCCACAAGTCTTGCCTGTCTAGCAAGAACAGTCCCCTTGGCCCTTGACGAAGCCACTCAGGTTTTTATGTCTGCCCATTTCTCCAGAATCGAACACGTTAACTACGAGATCCAAATGTTCACTTACCATCCAATTTTACGACCAGACCATGACATACAGTTGCAACAATATAATTCATGATTTGATCTGTGAGTCTTTATAATGTTCTCTGCGTATGAATGTAAAGCTCTCATTATAAGAAATGCCATCAACTAGACAGTGAATTCCTGCAAGCATATGTCACCCTTTATTCCATTCTCGTTTCTTTTGGTTGCTCATAATAGTGTGCAAACTTCATTGTAAGCAATTTTAATGGTCTGGAAGAGCATCCTGTTAAAGACAACGTCTAAAACGACTGCCCATTGCAGATGCTAAACACGTTAATGTACAGTGTACTGTAAACCCAAGTTAGGAAGACCATTCAATAAAAGATCAGTGTCTGACATTTTCAAGCTCATTCCTCTGGTGTTCCCTGTGGATTTTATGTAAAACATCCCCTTTTTCAGTTGGATTTTTCTCCTGAGAATGTGCGTCCATAGTCTGCTGCGCTTCTTGCCAAAAGGATTACAAACAAGGCTGGCAAACGCTAAACCTTCTCAGCCTTCGAGTAACAGGGCGATAATGTAAAAATCGTTTACATAAATATTACATAAGGATAATAGGATATCATGCACTTCACATAAGTATTTACAACATAACATAAGGGATAAATAATTCATTTCAAATAATTGGAAACACGGAGTTTACAGGTTTTGAAAGTAACGTTGCATAACGTTGATTTGTGACACGACCAGGCACTGCATGATGCTGTAATGTTTTGTTGTTGTTGTTGTTGTTTTTCATAAAGCAATGCGAGTCTGATCTTCTTGTTCGTCCCGTTCAGAGGCTGTACATGAACCCTAATCGTTTCATTCCCCGTCAGTCCAGTGTCAGTTTTTAAATGGTGGTGTAGATGTAGACGAAGATGACCACCAGCAAGTTGAGAATGGTACCGATGATTCCCAGAATAGCCAGGATCCTCTCCTCTCGGTCATTCTCCGGCTCCTCCTCGATGGCCCGGCACGCGTGAGCATGGCCATAGGGGAGCATGTTTATCGTCACTAATCCCCTCCACCAGGGGGCACCATGCCTGCTACAGAGAGGGAGAAACAGATGTGAGGGTTCTGCATAGAAATAATAAACATATATGGACTAAAACTGACTTGGCAATAGGGCCACCCCCTTAGCGAGGGCAAATTTCATGATTGCCCCCATTTAGTTGAATCGAATTCAGAGCTTTTGAGCCTCAAGCGATGGAAAACTGTATAAATCTGTGCTATTGGGTGCTGGGACCTTTTGTTCCTTTTCTGGACCCTATCCCCACAGAAGACATTCTTGGTCACTCAGGTGCCTGACCATCCTTGTCTATACTACATTCTAGCTCCATAGGCGTTACATGAACATGAGTAGCTCAGTTGGTAGAACACTGGTTCTCAATGCTACGGAGCTACAGAGGCCAGCAGCTACGTTCTCTCAGAAAATGCTCTGGTTACCAGGTAGGTTGCATGCTGATTACAAAAACTTTCTTACAACATATAAAACATGGCCTCGCCCCACAATATCTGAGTGAATTCTTACAGCCCGGCAGCTACGTCTACTATCTTTGCAAGATGTAGCTCCTTTTATTTTCTAGAATTACAAAAAACTCACAACGTAGGTAGGGCACCTTTGTTTGGGATTCAGACACACTTCCAATCTTTAAGTTCGGACAAATAGACAGGTGTTTACACCATGATTTAATTAGTTTTAAGTAGCTTTGGGAAGCTTCTTCATCCTGATGTGTTGAGGGTTTTTTTTGACGTGGGAGCAGTTGTTGGAGGCACAAGGAGTGTCTACGAGACCCCGTGAGATGCCCCTGTCACTCTCGCTCTGCTGTGGCTCAACCATTCAACAGTGAAACATGATTAGTTCCAACCCAATTAGGGACAAACACACGTCACCTCCTCACTCGAGGCCAAGTCGAAAAGACACTTGCTAATATTCCAGGAAGGAATATTAAAGATCAGTACATGGAACACAAAGAACAGCTGGAAAATGTCTATACACTGAATACAAGTCTGCATGGAAGGATTTAGTTCATTTTGAGAGAGAAAAGATGAGCAGGAGAAGGACTGAAGGGTCTGACTCAGTGTGCACAACCAATAGCCTAAAACCAATGTCAGACAGATAACCATCATACAAGAAAAATGACTTTTCAGTCTGTATGATATCCTTCAGAGTTCTGTCATGTTGTAGGAAAATTGTGCTTTGTAACTGCATTTAAGAGAGCCCAGCCTGTATGCAGAAATATTATGTATAAATAATATTTGCATGGACACTGTCTTACTAGACAGACCTTTGGATATTTCTCAGTAGATATTTTCTCACGCTGACATGAAAAACTCTTTTCTACTATTATTTAAAATAATAGTAATGGATTCAATAGCTGTGTGACATCCCACTTGGCTTGTGATTCGAACAAGCCATGGTTATTAAAAGCAATTAGCACAGGCAAAAACCTATATCCTCTGTCTGCTGTCACTCCTGTGATAAATACTACACATACCATCTATTAGACTGCGTCCACAAACATATTTTCTGTATTTGGGCTTTTAGTACACCAGACCAGAATAGACAAAGGAGAAAGCAGGCCAGACGGAATACACCATTAATTTTGAATAAACGCTTGATGCCTCACAATCCACTCTGTCCTCGAAGCATAGAGACATTACACATGGCCATGCTACAACATTAATACCATAAGGGAGCTTGAAGAACAAGACCGTGTTCACTTTGGCTAAATTTAGCCCTTAGCAGAGACAAGAGATGAATGACAGTGATGAGCCCTTTCAGTTAAATGATTCATTTCATTGCATGTTTTGCCCAAATGTGCAGTCTAATCATGCTCCCAACCAAGGCAGACAAACCCAGCTATAGGTAACAGGTAAAATAGGTCGATATGCAAAGTTTAAAACAGCTAGTGCATATTGAATGCGCTGAAAATGCTGAAAATCGGCAAATGAAAACTCATTCAATGAGAGAATATTATAGAGAAGAAATTTCTGACTGAGCATTGAACATCTGAACACGATATGAAGAAATACAAACAGGAACCTTGGTCATGACCAAGAGATTCACCAATTCAACCACTGATTCAACTGAATGAGCAAATCTTGGTGATGATTCACTGATTCAAACACTGACCTTTGAGTTTTGACTTTTGAGAATTTTGTGCATGAACAAATTTGAACGCAGGAACAAATCTATTCCTTTTAGACATTTTTATCTATTTTACCTATTCGTTATTACAGAAAAGTAAACACTCCAGTCCCATTAATGTGGCGGATAGCACATTAACATTGATAGAAATGATTACTGACGAGGAATAAATAGAAATTATGACCAAACTTCTTCAAAATGTATTTTAATATCAATTTGTAATGAAGTCCCATAGCTTAATGCATGTTAACCTCATTAGCTTTGTAGTTCCAACGCAACAGTGAAGAAGCAAACATCAAACGTGTCTGATTTGTGGTAAGAGAAAAACTATATGGTTCATATTATAGTATAGTTCATATTTCTCCAAACTAAGGCAAGGTTTTTGTGCTCCATGCTGTGAAACATGTCACCTTCTGTAAAACAGAAGTAAACTTGCTGGGATGGAGCAAGTACATTTGGAGGTTAACTGAGTCTGAGTTCAAGCCAGACATTTCGATTAGTGTTCAGTGACTGTAATAAAGCGTCTGGCTGTTACAACGTTCACCTTGACCTGGGTTAATAAGCTTCCAGTGAGAGCAACACCAACTCCATATATCTGCTTACAGTTCCGCCGTCTTAGCGTGTGTGTGCGGACCGAGTTTATATATCATCATGAGAACCAAATGTTCCCACAAGGACAGAAATATCTGGCATTTCATTACCCATTTATTTATTTTTTACAAAAACTGCAACTTTTATTTGAAAAACCAAAAGAGCCAAAGGTTTTTGTTTTGGAAAATGAGATTAGGGTTAGGATAAGGTGTAGGGGTATCAATAATAATCTATATTAACCATTATGTAATCGGAAAGTCCCCAAAATTTATGATTACTAAGTGTGTGTGTGTGTGTGTGTATGTGTGTGTGTAGAGAGAGAGAGAGAGAGAGAGAGAGAGAGAGAGAGAGACTGGGACTTTAATTTGAGAGTTTTTAGAAAGCATATGACTACTATTTTTAGTCTAAACGAAATATGACCGCTCGTTATGTTTTAATATAACACTCTTTTACTTAATGGATTATTTACACACCTTTATTTAATAATACATATTTACAGCATGTGATTTACATTTGTTCCTGTGCCAAATAATTGATAGTTATACAGATTTCATTTGTGTTCCTTACAAGTGAAGCGTCAGAAATCTGCCTGAGGGAATATTGCTCAAACTCCCTTACCATGATCAACTTCACATCGCATTTCCTCTGCTCATCCCTCATCACTTGGGATGACCAAGAGCACCCAACGATACTCCACTTACTCATAGAACCAGAGGTATGTTTGTATTCGTCAGTTCTTTGCTCTCACCCTCCACACCGCTAGGGGCAGTATTGTATAATATGGATTGGCTGCATAGCCATATATTACACCTTAAATTTACCAACTTGACCCATTTTACACAACACTATACTAATAAACTTAAATATCCAGTTTGAGTTCATACTGTACATCTTTAAACGTATTAGACAAACTAAACATAAACATATAATTTACCCATACTCACACTGGGCAGTTTAGAGATGCCAGTTGACCTAAACCACGCCTTTGGAATGTAGGAGGAAACCCATGTGGACTTTAGTAGAACATACAAACTCCACACAGACAACATCCAGGCCACGACTCGAACCCAAGTCGCTAGAGCTAACCTCTGAACGCAAAACTTTTGCGTAAAGTGTACAGTGTGTGCAAAAAACCTTGATTGGATTAAGCACATATAGAAAATATTGAGTGAGTTTATGTCAAATTGTTATTATTTTTCGTTGTTTCCCAAAGGCCCACTGAGGGCCCAGTTCAGGAGACTCACTGAGTACTGCAGAGTTCTCAGAGACACAAACTGGCACATTAATCAATCAAACTAATTACTGGAGTTAAGCTTCATTCTCGAGTTAATCCCCCCAGATCTGTCGATGCCTGAAGCGCAGTCATTATCAGGTCCGACCCCTGCAGATTGTATCAGTTTGCAATGACGGAGCCAAAATAGCTCAAGACATTAAGTCAGAGGGGATGAATGTGAAAAGCCGGCACTGGGTCTACAAACATGAACATGGTTCTCTATCGGTTCTCCTAAAATCTTGTAAATTACTATGATCTAGAGCCTCCTGGGCTCCGCTGGTTTTTCTAATACAGCCAGTACATCTCTCTCTGCAGACAGAAGGCTTGATAATTAGCTGATTAACTGATTTGGTTCTTTTAGAGTAGGGGGAATAAGCAAAACATTTGGGACCTGGATTAAAAATGCTGGTCTGTGTATTTTTAATCCACGTAAAACTTCCAATACGAAAGATATCTTTTACATATACAAGTATTTTCCTATTAATGTCATGGCTGTTACTGAACAATGGTGCTACATCACGATTATCACCTGAAAGATTAAGAGGTTAAGTTGATCAGACATTCAGAAAGGTGTTTCAGTATTTGGCAAAACTTTAAACTGCTAAATTGAATATATGGGAAAAACTCTATCCTGTAGTTAAAGCGATGTCATTCTCAGATGGGCACATCTGGACCAAAATGTATCTGAAGCAAGATACAATCTCTCCAAAAAACCCCGCTCTCCAACCCCTGGCCAAGATAAAACCTGATGTTTTGCTTCTCTTTTATTCTGAACATAAAACCAATTTTAAATGAGACTACTACAAGGCGAAATAGAGAAATCACCTGCACCAATAAACTTCTCAAGATAAACTTAGTTCTTCTTTAATCTCAATGTATTTATGCCTCATTTTAGCCTAATTCTATTTCTAAAAAGAATTTTCAGAGAAACATCAGTGTCAAAGTTGATACGTAAAAGAAACACGAACGAGAATCACTAAGTCTCCCGAGGTATGAGAAAGCAACCACTCAGCATTTAATCTACGTTTGAGAGCATAGGTGGCACCATGGACTCCATGAACTGTAGTCTATATTAAATAAAGATCTGACTCTACAAAAAGCTGCAACTGGGTCATGACTGGAACAGCAGGATGATGATCCAAACTCTACATCCAAATACACAAAAAATGGCTCAATGATTACAGAACCGTGGTCATTCCAATCCCCAACCTAAACGCCACTGAAAACCCATGGCGTGAGCAGAAGAGCAGAGTTCACAAGAGGAAGAGGAACCAGGAGGATCTGGAGAGATTTTTGGTTATATATAGCAGTGTGGCATCTCTCTGTGGAGGTCCAGTAAAAGCCATTAGTCTGGTAGACAGACCTCTCAGCCGGTAAAGACTGGAAATAGCTGACCATGATCCCCTGATGGAACGTCTGTAGCCCAGTTCTGTCTGCTCTCCAAAGTCACCTCCGCCACTGCAGATGGAACACAGGTTATTCCCTGCTTTCTTACTATGTTCCATGTCACTACTGAGGGTGAGAATATCAAATATAGTTATTAAAGAAAATATCTTCAAAGTACATGGGATATATGCTAGATGTGATCAAAGTTAACTTTGTCGTTCATAAAGTGCCAAGCAGGCTCGTTTGAGTCTTTTAATATCAGATATGGAGACATCCTTTAACAGGGTATGCATAGCAGCTTTTGATTTATTATTCGCTCAATATTTCGTCTCCTTGCCATTGTTTCTTATCTTTAACTAATCAGGAATTTTGCATAATGCTTAGTATGCACTTGAAAGATCATTCAAGCTGAGATGAAGTCGGTTCGTTAGGGAGAGCTGATCAGCTATGATAAATGACTTTCCTGCAGTATGGGAAATAGACTCGTTTATAAAGTTCTACTACACCACGATAAAAATCGGGACCATATTTAAAACCTCACTGTATAGTTTGAGAAGATATGAGCAGGAAGCAGTTTCAATTTCTCTTTATATGTGAAATTGTTACCTGTTGCTAAGCCACAGTTAATTACCAGCAGTGGATTATTAGTGAAACTTCACAATTTTACTCCCATGTATCCTGCTCAGAGTCGCAGGGTGGAAATATTCCCTTGATGGGATGCCAGTCCATCAGGTGGAGGTTCCCACAACAACACCACCCATGTTTCATGTTTCATGCCCAGCTTGGGGTTCAATCCCATGCTGTTTATACCAGCTGGCTCTTACCTTCAAACCAGCTATATACACTCATTGACATAACAAATAACCAAGAAGGAGTGTTGGAATCGAATGAAACTTTATATGTGTGAATGTAATGATGATACTGTACAGTCGTGTGAAAAAGTGTTTGCCCCCTAAACCAAATAACTGGTTGGGCCGCCCTTAGCAGCAACAACTGCAACCAAGTGTTTGCGATAACTTGCAGTGAGTCTTTTACAGTGTTGTGGAGGAATTTTGGCCACTCATCTTTGCAGAATTGTTGTAATTCAGCCACATTGGAGGGTTTTCCAGCATGAACTGCCTTTTTAAGGTCATGCCACAGCATCTCTATAGAATTCAGGTCAGGACTTTGACTAGGCCACTCCCAAGTCTTCATATTGTTTTTCTTCAGCCATTCAGAGGTGGACTAGCTGGTGTGTTTTGGATCTTGGCTACAGGCTACAGAAGTTGAGGTCATCAACAGATGGCCATACATTCTCCTTCAGGATTTTTTGGTAGACAGCAGAATTCATAGTTCCATTTATCACAGCAAGTCTTCCAGGTCCTGAAGCAACAAAAAAGCCCCAGACCATCACACTACCACCACCATATTTTACTGTTGGTATAATGATTTTTTATGAAATGCTGTGTTATTTTTACGCCAGATGTACATTGGGCAAAAAAGTATTTGGTCAGCCACTGATTGTGTAAGTTCTCCTACTTAGAAAGATGAGAGAGGTCTGTAATTTTCATCATAGGTACACTTCAACTATAAGAGACAAAATGTGGAAAAAATCCAGGAAATCACATTGTGGGATTTTTAAATAATTTAATAGTAAATTCTAAATCATGGTCGAAAATAAGTATTTGGTCACCCACAAACAAGCAAGATTTCTGGCTCTCACAAACCTGTAGCTTATTCTTTGAAAAGCTCCTCCACTATTTACCTGCATTAATGGCACCTGTTTGACCTCGTTATCTGTAAAAAAGACACCTGCCCACAGCCTCAAACAGTCAGATTCCAAACTCAACCATGGCCAAGACCAAAGAGCTGTCGAAAGACACCACGAAGAAAATTGGAGACCTGCAGCAGGCTGGGAAGAGAGGCTGAGAATCTACAATAGGCAAGCAGGTTGGTGTGAATAAATCAACTGTGGGAGCAATTGTAAGAAAATGGAAGACACACAAAACCATTGATAATCTCCCTCAATCTGGGGCTCCACGCAAGATCTCATCCTGTGGGGTAAAAATGATCATGAGAACGGTGTGCAAAAATCCCAGAACTACACGGAGGGACCTGATGAATGACCTGCATAGAGCTGGGACCAAAGTAACAAAGGCTACCATCAGTAACACACTACGCCGAGAGGGTCTCAGATCCTGCAGTGCCAGACGTGCCCCCTGCTTAAGCCAGTACATGTCCAGACCCGTCTGAAGTTTCCAGAGGAGCATATGGATGATCCAGAAGAGGATTGGGAGAATATCATGTGGTATAATACCAGAACTTTTGGTAAAAACTCAACTCATCGTATTTGGAGAAAGAAGAATGCTGAGTTGCATTCCAAGAACACACCATATCTACTATAAAAGCATGGGGGTGGAAAACATCATGCTTTGGGGATGTTTTTCTACAAAGGGGACAGGACGACTGATTCGTGTTAGGGGAAGAATTGATGGGGCCATGTATCGTGAGATTTTAAGCCAAAACCTCCTTCCATTAGTGAAAGCATTGAAGATGGAACGTAGCTGGGTTCCAGGATTTTTTGATTTTTCATTTTGTCTCTCATAGTTGAATATATTAGTTATATATATATAAAGGTTACCACTGTCATATGCGATGGCTCTCCTAATCATCGCACCAGCGGTTGGAGCCAATGTAACAGGTGGGAGTCCATATATTTGTATTTTGCATTACCCATGAGCTACATGAGCGTTGTAGCTACAAAAGAAAATGTTGGATATCAAACTTTAGACATTTGACAGCATTTTGTGAAGGGGAAAAAATGTTAAAGTCGCAGTTCAGAATACAAAATAAAAACGAACCCATTCATGAAATATCTCATACACGTGCCTACACAGTTATTCTCCTAACTGCCCACACATATCCACACACAGTCTGTTGAGTCATATTGTGATGTTGAAATAATTCAGGACTTATATAGAATATAGAAAAGTTTCCGAAACAACAGTTCAAATGTACTGTTGGAGATTTGCTTATATAAATGCAAGCCACTCTGATTCAGATGTTGATGGAAAGGTATTTCAGTATTGTGCCACTTTTGACTCTCAATGATGACAAAAATATGTTTCATTTTTGCAGACCCACTGATTCTGCCCTGGTCATTCGCCCTGAAGTTGGATCAACTGCCACCTTTTTTATGAGACTCTTTATATTTTTGAAAGTCCCTCCCTCCTCTCTCTCCCATTGTTCCCTTTTTCATCATCATCCTGTTCCTCCTCTGTCCTTGCTTTCATCTCCCTGCTCTTCTTTTGCCACATTTGTTCAGGCTTGGTAATTAGCCATCTTCATGCTCAGCGTATTGTAGAGCGTGTTTTATGGTAATTTAAACATCAATGTCATTTGTATCAAACAGCCTTTAGGTTCTCAGCAGGGTTCTTCACTCTTTTCCAATAAAGAGCCACTGTTGGTGCAGCAAAATAGGAGCCACACCTAATAGCCCTTTTAAAGACCAACATCCGTTAAGTAAATGAAACAAAGATGGTAAATGGTAAGGAATAAGGTGCAGCTAAGCTTCGTGGTTGAAATGACAATGAGCAGAGGCTGTTTATTAATTAGAGTGGAGCTCCATATTTTATACTTTTGTGTTGAGTATTGTTCTCAGTTTCTAGCGGATTCCTGGGAGGTAAATACTCACACTGTATGAGTACCACATGAGGCAGGTTCTCACAAAGTATGGATGCCTCAAGAGTGAGATCTAAGAAGTAAAGAACCTCAGGAGAAAATTGCTCACACTCTACAAGTACTTTACATGTCTATTTCTGGCAATGTACCAGTACCACAAAAGCTAATGGCTTACACTGTGCAAGTACTTCACAAGATTACTTTTCTACACTTTACAAGTGCCTCACAATGTACGTTCCCACACTCTGCAAATACATTAGTGCTCATTCTGGAACTGGACTGGGTTTGCAGAGAGGTAACTTGATTTTAGGGAGCTTTCCTTGCCACTGTCGCCATAGGCTTGCTCAATTTGGGATCGGCTGTAGCTGCTTTGAAACAATACTCCATTGAGGAAATAAATGTGACTTTAAAACTAACTTTGACCTATATGGTGATTACTGATATCAGGTCCAATACTGTCTAAAAAGCTGCATCACACCAGATTTAACCTACTTTAATCGATCCAGTGCAATGTTTTATGCAGAGAACCTGTCTGATGTCATCTGGCGCAACACGCAGCCATCGCACATTGATTTGTCGCCCATGTTGGCTGCCTAAAGTCGACACTAATTGTGAAGATGTCAGTATGGGATGAGCATTACTCAGTGTGGGGTCAGTATCTCTCAGTATGGGTTAATTACTCAGAAAAGACAGATAATTAGCTCTGCTATTGGTAGCTTTGGCAAAAAATGGGGAATTTTTATTATTTTATTAAATAACATAAAATAATTTGTTTAAAGGACAATAAAGCCTATGGGGAATCTTGTTTTTTGCCCAGCATAACAAACACTGTTTGAACTTTATTGGATGAGATGACTAGCTCAGTAGTTGCTTGGATGTAGCTACCTGAATATGGTTAATTAGAGCACAATGAGAATAACAGCTGAATTTGACTTAATGGCTGATAGTTCAGTCAATAGTAAATCTTGGAGTCAATCTGTAACACACTGTAACACTTCCAACAGATCCAGTTCTTGGTCCCCAGTGAGCAATTAAGGAGGACGCTTAATGGCTGAACATAAACATACAACAGTGCTGGACAGACAATTATCGATCATAGATCAAATCTTAACTCTCTCAGGGACTGTGATTCCTGACATTACTGGAAACAAGGGGATATATTATTATAATATAAATCTGCATGGCATTTATAATGACTATATGAACAGCGCATATTTCACTTCTTAATAGCAGTCATGAAGAAGCACCCTAAAGTATCTCGAGGTCTTGAATTGATCACGGTTCCATTCATCAATAAAGCAGAGACTACAGTCTGTGAACCCTGAAATTAAAGTGATTAAACACTGTCTTCTCAAAATGAAATACAGGCAAATCTAGGTATTATTCCTCGATGGTATTAGGATGCTTCTTTTCTATGTTTCCAGCTTCTTGAGCACTAGAAATGTATGACTAATGAATTAATGGCAGTGTTTAATGAACTCTGTTGAAACATTACACAATTAAAACTGATAAAGACCATACATCCTCATAGACTTGATGCAGTAAGCGTCTCAGAATCAGAATCAGTTTTATCCACCAAGTATGTTTACACATGCAAGAGATTGGTTGCTGGCTGATGGTATCAAAATCATATGCTGGAGGCAATCGGGTGACCCAGTGGCAATTTGCTAGCCCACCACCTAGTGATCCATGTTTGAGTGCTTGGCAGAACATTCCAACCAGGCCAGCACCAAACAGACTCTTACTATGATATGTTGGAAATCTGTGTCAAAATCTTGTGTTCTCCAAAAACTTGACCAATGTGATGTCTTTATAAATGAAGGTGAATTAATGGTTATTCTAAGTGGAAGGTTATGAGTTCTGTCTCTGCCAAGCTGTCACTTTTGTGCCCTTTGGCAAGACACTTCAGCCTTAACAGCTTTGCTCAACTGTTAGTCTCTTTAGGTGAGGAAAATGCTGTAAATTGGGGAATAAAGCCATCCTTGCTTTATGATTTTGGCATTTTCTCCTTAATATAGTAAGTGGGCAAGAGGAGAAAACTTGTATCCTTGGAGATGTGCACCAATAATGTGTCCATATGAGATAGATAGATACATACATACATACATACGTACATACTTCGGTTGCCTGTCCAGAGTAAATCCCTCCTTGCATCCAGACTGACTACAGCCCTGTTTATTAGAAAGGGGTTGCTCAAAATAATAAATCAATAAAATGTTTATATTTAACCAGAGCCCATGACACTATTCACTGGAAGCAGGAAGAGCACACGAAGACAATCCATCGCAGCGTTCTGTAACTACATCTCCCAAACTTCATGTTCATACTGGGATTTGAAGGTTGTCATGAACTGCTGTTTGCAGGAGCTGACTCTTAGGTATCAGTGACAAAGCCCAAAGAACTCTGCTTAATGGCAAAATACAGTGAGAAAATGCTCAGATGTATTGATTTTCTAAATAAAAAAAGGCTAACACAACCTTGGAAGGGAAAACATTTAAATATGCCACTTTTCTACCAAATTATACTGCTTACATCTTTAAATTCACCAGCAAACTAGAAACCCAAAATCAAGTACACACCGTTGGGCACCCTTCTAGAATATTCTTTAGTTTTTTGGGGGTTTTTTGTAAGATGTCAGAGTTACCTGACTGTTAGCCAAATGTGTCAGATTTAATGGTGCTCCCCGCAGAGGTTGTGCATTTATATCCTAGATTCTTCATCTGGGGCTGTGGTGGCCTAGCAGTTAAGGTACTAGACTCTGGACCAAAAGGTCCAGGGTTCAAATCCCACATCTGCCAAGCTGCCACTGTTGGGTCCTTGAGCAAGACCCTTAACCCACAATTGCTTGGATTGTAAGACTGTATCAATTATAATCCTCTGGATAAGATGCGCCCAAATGCTGTAAATGTAAATGTAAATCTGGTTAGTAAGGCAGGCTTTGGCTTAAGTATATATGAAGTGCTGTGGATAACCTGCTAATTAGCTGTCTCAGGTGTGTACGGTACACTCGCTCAGAGTTCGTCTCCTCTTCAATATTCAGCTTGCTTTGGGGTTCTGCCTAGCTAGCTAGTAGCAAAGCCAAAAGTGAGAGGACGTAAATGACACAGAACTCTGTCCTTCAATGGAAATGGGTGAAACTAAACATGGATTTGTGCTCTCTATGAACAATGTACCCCGTTTTGCTAATTTACCAACAAAGTAGGTGATCCTGCTCTCGATTTCTTGCACTGAAACCAATAAATAAAGTATGCTTTCATTTATTAATGTTTTATGTTTTCAAAAATGATATTTTGAGAAAGTTTATGTTGTGATCTATATATCATTATTTACATCATTTAGCAGACACCCTCATCCTTAGCAACTTACAACTGATACCGTCTTACAATCCAAACAAATTTTGGGTTAAGGGCCTTGCTCAGGGACCCAACAGTGACAGCTTGGCTGAGGTGGGATTTTAACTCTACATCTTCTGGTCCATAGTCCTACTTTAACCACTAGGCCACCACAGTCCCAGTATCTGCTTTGAATATTTATTGCAAAACAGTGACTGATGGAGAGAAAAAATCTTGACAATGTATTTATTGATAATAGAAAAATATAGAATGAATAAATATCAGCTGGAAAACCTAGAAAACTTAGATGTGATGATGGTTGAACTATCCATTTAACATATTATGTAGCAGAGCCATGGGAGCCCATGATGACATCTAGTCAGTGAAAATATAATTTTCAGTTCTTGATTTGTTTGAAAAGTTACGAATGCTAAGGTTAGTGTAAGGAGCACACACACATGCATTTTAGATGTTTTGGATGTTGCGTATCAGGCTGTCCTGGGTTTCTGCTTCAGACTACAGGAATGTATTGAATATTAATTGTTAGATTATAATCCGCAGTGAATTTCAGTACACAAAGTAAATCAGATTGTTCACATTGTTAAACATAAAGCAGTGTTGGCCACTGAATGCTTCTTCTCTCAAATAGCGGACTATTCTAACAAACATAGTCGCATCTCTCCATCTGTAAAATCTTGCGTTTTACTCACCATACATTGTACCAGGGGGACAACAGAGACTCCCTGCTGTGGTTTTTATTCCGGAGCTTCATCCATTCCTTCAAGCCCTCACAGATGCCACTGAAGCCCCATGCCTCCTTCACCCTTTCCCCCTGCTCTCTTCTTCCTGCCACGGCCAGCTCTGGCTCTCTCTAGCTTTCTTCTGTTCCGTCACGAAGTCTTCTACTCGTCCATGAAGCTTCAAAGATCTTCCCTTTCAGCTCCTCTATCAGCCTGGGGTTTCAGACGTCTGGAAATCAGATAATTCTCTGAATTCTGGCAGGTCTTGTAGATAAGTCAGAAAATGCTGACAGTTTGTGTTGGAAGTTTTTCATCTGAAGGCATGGGCAGGATATACTCCGGGAATGAATGCCTGTCTGGATGAATCATCCAGTAAGTAAGTGAATCCCATCAAATTAAATTCCTCTTCTTCTCGTTGTCGTCATTGAACAATCCCGAATTTCAAGCATCTCATAGTTCCTGGTGAATCTTTACACCTTCTACATGGGCAGTTCAAGTTTGAATGTTCAGGCATGAATTTACTTTCTTTCAATTCAGAAAGCTCAGGTAACTGATCCAGGTATCAACGTGTCAGGGTTCGAAGTCAGAGGGCATTGAATGGGCTTCGGAATCAGTGGTGATGGAGCAGCAGGAAAAAAAATGTCCAATCTTTGCAGATTGTTTAATGCACTTTTCTTCTAGCAGGATTTCTCCACTTGTTCCTTCTTTTTTGTTGTTGTTTCCATGTCCTAATATCCTGACGATTCCACGTATTCCAGTTATCACTGCAATGTAAAATTCCTGTAGATCTAAACAAATTGTCTCATCCGGATCTTTTTTCCCTTATTACAGCTCTAAGCTCTTGTCTTGCTCTCTTTCCCTTGGTTGTTCCCCACCCTCTCTCCTTTCTGTTGCTCTTTCGCTCTCGCTGTTCTTCTCTCTCTCTTTCTCCCTCCCTTTCCATGTGGAAGCTCCCAGAACAGCAGGCAGTTAAAGACTGACAGCAGAATTCATTCACATTACTGCCGTCCCTCACATGCACATATACACACAAACAATGGCCTGGTTACATATTTTAAAGTAGCCATGGAGCTGAAATGTTTAATATTTTTAACATGCTGATATCAAATCTGTTAGTATTAGCTCTTGCCAATACTAAGAATGTTTGTCTAACTGAACTGAGATTCCACAAGTAAGCAAATACTGGATTGATATTGGTAGTTTGTCTTGTATGTTCATATACATGATCTGTTTTGTATCAGTCAACATCATTCACATCTACTGCATGATATATGTCTGTAGATCAGATTGTTAAATATATAAGAAGGTAGCTACTCTTGTTTTGGGAAAAGGAAAAACCATGTGTCTCCTTCTCAGATCAGGTAATCAAATAACGTACCAGATCAGAGTTCAGATCAAAGTGAAAATAGGTCAAATTAGATCCATGCCATTGTTTCAGATATTCTAGTAGTACTGACTTAGTGTGCTTGTACTACAAAGAATCTCCTTCTAATTTTAGCTCATGACACTTTAAGGGTCCCACAATGAATCAAAAATAAAAACACACCAGTGGTTGAATGAACATCAGGGAAGACTTAGCAGATATAGTTTTTTACTTCACTCTAAACGGAGCCTGTCCATTAATGAAATGGGGATTCCAGAGGCTCTCCAGCAGTGGACATACTTCCCCTCTGCCCTAGGCCCAAAGCATAGTGTTTTCTATATCTATCAGAGGGACGATAGGAAAATGGGGAAGGCTAAACTCCATTGAGACACAAAGTGCTTAAGACTGATTTACTGTTTTATGTTGAAAATTAATCTTTAGACAATGGAACATGCTTAGTAACGGTGTACTGTCTATGCAGACATACTTGGAAGTAAGACTCTCTGGATGTCCCAAAATTAGTGCAAGTGGCTCCAGATTATGCATCAATATCCAATCAGTTATGTTATTTGTGAAATGTAAACCATGCACTTGTTTTCTAGTACTGAAGGCAAAAGTAGCTCAAAACCGATTTACTACTCAAATCCAATCTTTCATTGGATTTTTCACATTTTCTGTGTCCAACACTAGTCTGAAAAGAGTCCGTGAATGAGATTTTATTTTTAATGGGATGAGAAGTTAATATTGCTGTATCCATTAATTAATTCCTCGGCACATAATAATGAAGACATGAGTAGGACCATGCAGTCAAAGTCTGAATGCAAGAAGAGTCAGAAGTGGTGGGACCACAACATAGATCAAAACAAGTCATCAAAAACTTGTCAAAGGCAACATTCTTCAAGAATTAAGAAGGTTTCTGCATGCTGGCTAACCCATTTGGCTCACCACATACAACCAAGAGCCAGCATCAGTGCGATTTCTTTATGTGAGATGCTGCCAGTAAATGGTTTGATTGTCTGCATGTCTGATACACAGCCTAGAAACAGCCAAGCAAAACAGCCTAGAAAACAAAAAGAGATTAAAATTTGAAAGTCAGATAAACAAAGTTTAAAGGACCAAAGTAGGGAAGTAGATTGAATGGGAAGGTTACAATGGTTAAGAAAAAAAAAACAGAGCAGAGTTAAAGTTTGGGAGATCGATTGAAACATATATCAGCCTGAGTTTGATGAGAATTAGAGTTCCATTTTGTCTGTGGACACGATTTTGTGCCTAACCCTTAAAGTGCTTTTCCCACCTTTTTCACAGTCCCTTCTAGGTGTGCACATACTTGTGGTGCAGTGGTAGTGTGCATGGCTAATAATCCTATGCTCTCAAGATCAAATCCCTACTCACAGTTACACAACGCACTCTCCTTCCCTCATATGAACCATTTACTCTTGTTTATTCTATATAAGATTCTATATAAAATATTAAATAAGGGATGGTCCTTCTTCCCTGGGGCTTCTATAAGGCCTGGATTCACCTCTAGTGCTCCTGGAGGGCAAAGCCAGTGTCACTCTGCATCTGGGTCCAAAGCAGCTGCCCGGTGCCACTTGTTTTAGCTGAAACTTGTTCCAGTAGTGGCTAAGCTCCTGGACTACTGGTTGAAAGGCTACTAATGCAAATCCTGGCTATGCTAACCTGCCTTGAGTAAGGTTGTTTACCTTCAACCGCTGTATAAAGGTGCCTACAAGAAAAGTGTAGTTACTAGTCTAGAATCCAGCTGCTAAATGGCATGCAAAGACTTTACTATCATGTGTTTATAACATTGAAGGGTTGGTTTAAATGCTTCCCAATCGGACAGGTTGAAATCTCTAGCTATTAAAGCTTCTGACATTATGAATTAGTGAGCAACCCAAAACCATGTACATTACATCACAAAGACAGTCAAAAAAGGGAGAGCAAGTGGGGGTTTTGTTGCTAAGCAAACACATGCCTTAGGCAGACAATTTCCCTAAATTCATTCTATTAGCAAATATCACAGATGGGGAACTCCAGTTGCTGTAAAGAAGACCCAGTGCTTATAGCCTTATATGTACATAAATCCACATACATTCCACGAAAGATGCACAGACACTCATAAAACTGCCCGCTGTTACTCCATCACACACACACACACCATCTAGCATGGTCGTGTTTCCTTGCCTCTAACTTAACCCATAATCCAACAGCAGCCAGTTGCTTAGCAACTGCCTCCAGGGAGACCTTTCCTGCATCACAAGCAAGCCTGCTGAAGACATGTGAGTCAGACAAGTAAAGAGAGAGAATGAGACAGACAGAGAGACGGAACGAGACAGCGGATGATTGATGGAGTCAAAGGCGTGTTAGAAACGAACGAGTGACCAATATTTCAGAATGAAGGTGGTCAAGATATGTGAGCAAAGATGAGCTAAATGCTGTCAAAATCTGATTCCTTTTTCACGGTTTTTAGAGAGGAGGCTGATGAAATATTCACACACTGTTCCTCTCACTCAGCAACCAACACAGCAACCAACCTCCTTTCCCGCTCGTCCAACCTAACGACAGAAACACACACCGGTTTTCATGACATAAAAACCCTGCTTAGGCTGCGGTGCAATATTGAAAGTGTCATGTTAAACTAATCAAGTCATTTAGGAGCACTACAATATCTTTACCTTAATAAAGATGTTGATAGAATAATTAGAAATGCAGGTCTCAAAAAGACACCAAATACTCAGCATGAACTACAAAATGCACTGAATGGTCTTATATTTCAGATGTTATTGACTAACACAGGAACAACAGGTGTGGTCAAGCATGGGCTTGAGGAGAGAGCAGGTCACAGGTTCAACTAGCTGTGGCACCTAAATGTAATCTATTTGTTCCCATAGTGTTTTTCTTTCCTTTGTTTTAAAGCAGATTCCAGATCAACAGAGGGATCGCAATTGCTATGGCACCACCCAAGCTCTGCATGTGAAATGTGTTGCTCAAATAATTCAACATGGAGTCATATGCCAAAGACAAAAATGCATTCGTTTCATTAAATCCTTTTGACAGTCGGTGGATTTAAAAAAAAACTCTAATCTGGGACTATAAAAGGGGCATCTTCCTCATAAACCACAAACATCACCACGTTCCATGGTTTTTTGTATTGCTTTTTGGCAGCCATTTTCAGTTCGTCCTTGTTGGATGGGCTTTCTGGCATTTTCTGGAGGTGAACTGCATGCAGGAATGGAAATTTTGACCTTTGACAAGCTTCTCATTTGTTAAAGAAACGTGTTAACATTGTTGTGTTGCTGCTTAGTGAACCACCATTCACTGAATCTTAAAAGGATTGCACTGTCTGCTGAAAGTTTGAGCATGCCTCACCTACATTGCAATTCAATTCATTTAAATGATTAAGCAGGATAAAATTAACATTACAGTCTGTCATCACAGAACGTCCCATTAAGGTTCAGTGCTGTTTGTATCTTGTCATTCCTGTCAGTGCCAGTGAATCCGAAGGCACCACCAGATGGTGGCAGAGTCACTCTAATCAGTCCAAGAATTCAGCACTGTGAACTACATTGCCCAGAGCCATGGCATCGTCATGTGTCTTAACTCGTTAGTCATTAACAGGCTGCGCTTAGTTTTGATGAGATGCACCTGGATGTGGTGCTATTTAAAGTGGCCAAGCCAGAGCGTCAAGCGTGGTATCTTTATGAGATGCTGCCGGTAAGTTGGTTGTATGTGTGAGAAAAACCAAAGAAAAGGAAATATTAAAGTTGACCTAGAGAAGTCATGAGAATAGAGATTATTTGTGGCAAAATTGAAAGAAAACAAAGAATGCTAAAGAGTACACAGAAAAAGAAAGTAGCCACTGTAAAACAAAGTCCAAAAGACCAAAGTAGGGGAGCCAACTGAAAGGAAAGAAATGAAGTTAAGGTTTAAGAAGGTAAACCAGAAGAAGGTGAAATGAGAAATTAAGAAATCTTTTGAGTTTGGGAAAATGGCGGGGAACCCCAATTCAATCTGAGTTTAAGAATTTGAGTTCTATTTTTTGTGGACATCATTGTCTATTTTTTAGTCATCATTTTGTGCTGTGCTTTATGACTTCCCCACATTTTCACAGCCCCACCTTCTAGAGGAGCTCATGCTAGCATTTGTGTTGATTGGTGGTGCAATGACAGTGCATGTCTAGTAACTCTGAGATCTCTGGTTCAAATCCCCCCTCACAGTAACACAAACACACTCTCTCTCCTTTTGTCAATGTGCCTTTCAGAATCAAAACAATGTACTTTGTTTTTGAAACAAACTTATTGTTGGTGCTTATAATGGAAGGCCCTGGCTCTGGGATTCCAGAGGGTGAAGCCAGGACCACTCTGCAGCTGGTTCCAAATCAACTGCCTCTTAAACTGCCATGAACAAATGTTGAATCATTTTAGGTTTAATTGAATACATATTCTTGAATATGGGAACACCATTATCACAAGTGTTGGCACCACAGAGTGACCATTTCATGTGGAGTTGTTTCATATTTCATGACTTTTTAAAACGTTTGGTTGCATTTCTATCGCCAACTGAGCAACCAGCAACTTTGAGCAGGAGAAGTCAAAGTTAAAATGTGAATGTGTGACTATGGGAAAGTGAAAAGACTTAATGTATATGTAAATTAATAATGCATATCAAGACTGGTATATCAAGTAGTCGGAAAGAAGACTGTACCGTAACTGTCAGAGTAATTAATAATTTGGATATGTGACTCGGGACTCATGAGTAAATATGGCATATGCCTTCAATGTGGTTTTCTTGCGCCCTCTGCTGTTAAGCAAGTGATTTTAATTTTAATCCTATATAATATAGCCTTGACTTTATGAACGATTTAATATATGTATTTGGGTCAAACCCAGGTTCAGTTTATGGTTGTTCGAAGACATTTTTATTTGAAAGGTATTTAAAGTGCAAATCAAGAGCACCTGAGTTAAGTGAGCTGCTTATTTCTTTTAAACCAGCGACCTGCTAAACCTGAGCTGTGCTTTTCCCTCAAAGGTTCCTGACATGTCCAGTAATAACTTGTCAGTTACACAGAGTTGCATCAGGTAACGTGTCGATAGCCGCTGCAATAGCTGTTATGACAACTGTGATTTCATCATGTGTTTAGAGTAGCCTATACGTATTGACATGGATAATTTGTTGTTATGAAGTTAGAAGGAATAAATCTCAGTCACAAAACGTGAAACCGAGAAGAACAATCAAAAATTAGCATGTGACTTAAACATCGTCAATTATTAAATCGCTGACTGTATTTTTCTCTTCATAATTTTACTCAGGCTCAATTGCCCCCTCTGGTGTTCTAGTGCCAAATTACAGCATGTGCGTTGAAAAGCCAAGGAATGGTGGAATTTTGGTGGAATTAAATAGTTCAGCAAATCGAAAGATTCATCATCTCACTGGAATAACACGCTGTTCATTCACTAAACTCAGACTCCTGCTGATGACTCCTGCTGATGCTTTGAACCCCCAGCTAATAGACGCTCAGTGCATGTCTGGTTATCTATGACGCAGTCTTGTAACTGTTAAACAGATAAAACAAGACTAACTTTCTCTGGATAAACAGTTTATTTGGCAGCTTTTTCATTTCTCCCACCCAGTCTCATGGATATTTATGTTGCTTGGTCGAATTTACAAAATGGCGAAACCTTGTAACCAGCTGGTTTGTAACATATTTGGTGTGTATCTCCAATCTATCTGAGCATCATAGGAGAAGGCTCAACACTCTCACTCCGATATGTCTGATCAGTATCACTAACATCTATCTTCTCAGAGGCAGAGAGCCAGGAGAGATGTTTAATTAACCCTAATCGCAGAGATCTGAGGCACACAGAGATAAGAGTGATAGGACAGAAAGTGGAGGTCCATTTCCATCCATCAAACACATTAACACAAACAGCTGTGGAACACACAGAACAACACTTATCTCTTTGGAATGTAATGAAATCTGTTGTGTTAATGAGAACACACAGGTTTAGGGCTTGGTATTGTATCTCCAGCATTATAGACCAAGTGTATGGGTTAAAAGCCATTCCTAAAGAGATCTAAGGGATCTAGATATAGGATTAGACTCATTTGGAATGCCTAATGTATGTTTTGGTCTTACAAAACAAAATGGTCAATCGGTGTGGTTTTATACTGGAAGTCATATTGTGTAAGTTAAACAATGTATTTTTAAAATAGTTGAACTACTTAATCAAATAGTTAAAACAAGGAAGAACCTGTCTTGCATGACCAATCATATCTGCATTAGGCCTACCTTTATTCAAATTGCTTTATTCTATTTAAACATAAATGAGAGAGCTCTTCGATAATAAATTACATCAAAGCCATGTATATTTAATAGTATGTCCATAAGAGAATGGAAATTTGCCATACTAATGTATGACACTGAACAGCCTGCACTCATTCTGCTTCATCTCAAATGAACCGGAGTTTAAGGATAATATTGTGAAAAAATAATGATTAGGAATATTTTAATATCCTTCTCTGCATTTGTAAAAAAAAATAATTAGTAGCACATGGTTCCAAATTCCCACAGGTCACAACATCCACTTCAACACAGACAACAGTCATTCCGAATCAAATCATGTTATTTAACTACTGTGTATATTCTGTGCTGTGGCCCAAGTGCACACATCACTGAGAAAAGGTTTGCGGTGTCATCCGAGTTGACAGATGTACCAGGCATTTTGGAGATGGCACTGGAGAGCAGGTCAGCTGAACAGTCAGGGACATTTGTCGTGCTTGATGGAGCGCAGCTTTTAGAAACACAGATGTTCGTCATCTGTTAAGTCCCACAGACTGGAAGCCCTACTGCTATGTCTTATCTCCAGCTGAGAATGGAACACAGTGGCAGAACATAATGCCTTAATAATGCAAATAGAAAACTTACACATCAATCAAGCCAGTGTGGGTAAAGTGTGAAAGAGTTTAAACGTGCACTATATGGAAAGGCGACTTTATCAGGAGATAAGTAATGATTGTTGAACTTTTGAGATAAACTGAGAGCAAAATATACAGATAATGTAGTTTTTCAGTGACACCCATTGTCCTGACAGTATGAAGCCGCGGTCTTGTACATTCTCTGGCAAAATGGTATATAGTATATTTAGTATATTTGCACTCACCAATAGTATTTAATTTACAAATGATGATCTGTACTATGCTTGTACTACAAACTGCGCTGTGGATAAAGGTAGCAATTGTAGGTGCCAGAATTTGCTCTACGGGAGCTCGGAACATTTAATGCCACTGCCCTGCTAACTGTAGGCGTTGGTGCACCCAGTTTTATAAGTAGCCAAGTGTATCGGAGTAGCGAGTTCGCGTTAGCAATATACGAGTCCCATTAGCAAACAATCAGCTGACTGGTTTATGGTGTTTGTGGTAATGGTTATAATGGATTATTTTATAGATTTTGGTAGAGAAACTTTACAGGTCATGCCTGAATTTTATCACACTAAAGTAAATTTGATGTGAAATAAGCAGAAAATTGTAAATGAAGTATGCTTCCTTACGTAGTGACACGTCTCAGTGCCTTCATACTTCATACAACTTATTTCATGAACACAAATTTGAAGTCTTGTACAAGATTTATAATCAAAACAATGCCTTATTTCCTTCACTTTCGCATACGGATTTATTTGGCATTATATTATTTTATTAAACATAGCTTTCTCATTAGACAATCGGAGGCACAACTGATCTGAATCAATTTCACAGAGGAGAATCGATTCCACAGATTCAGAGTCGACGTTGGAGAACCGATCTCTTTAAGGAAGGAGTCCCAGCTCTGCTGGCTCATTTCAGAATCAAAGGTGTAGAAGTTCGCATCTCCACTTAGAGAAGCGCATATATAGGATGCGGATTTTATTTATGGTTACCTAAACATTACTGAATGTCTGGAAGGTGTAGCAGCTTAAAGTCGACGTACTTAAGTTACTTGCAACGTATTATTTAGGCAGACGAATAGTTCAGTTATAGGTGCTACGAATTTATCAAGACTCTATCAAGAATAGTTTATAATCTGTCATTCACAGAGGTTTCATTTGTTTGACTGTATTACCACACCTTTGGAGTGACTACAGGAACTTCGTGATGGAGTTCTCATTAATTGCAGCGCAGGTACGTCTTTTACTGATCTCTTGATGCACTGCTGCTCATGTACAGCATATTTGGAGTGACAGTGTTTCAATGAAAATTGCTTAAGAACTGGGACATTTCACCACCGTCACACAGTTAATTCTGCAAATAATTAATGCACATTATATAATATTTAACTTCAGTTTAGTATATTATCGGTAATGTATAATCATGAACACTAATATAATATATAAATGTCTTAAATCAAATTGCAAACAGACAAGTATAATTAAAACAATGATAATAAAGGATCTTACGTAAGTTATCTTAGTGATGAAAATATTAAATAGCCATTTTTGTGAAACCTCTTTACTGTACTTTAATACAAGAAATGGTAAAAGTAGAAAGCGTGTATTTATAATTTTTTCATAATAATAATAATAATATTAATAATAATTTTATGTCTGGGCAGGCCATAAATACACTAGTAACCTTTAGAAACTTTAGTTTTAGAAAAATATTTTCTATTTGGGTAAAGTCAAATGTCACAGATTCAACAATATCCTTCCGATGCATACATGTTTTTCATATGGGGTCTATTTCAGATGTCTTTGTTATTGCTGATTATTTTGCTAACAACTATTTTTAGTGTGTGATGTAAAATCTATCACCAAACCAAAGAACTTTTGATTTAAAGCTTATGTTGCTAACTAAGCCATATGTTGCGCAGTAGGAGAAAAGTTCTGAGTTTATCAGAGCAGACTTGAGTTGTCGAGACCATGGACAAATCTTGTTTCCGTCACCATGTTGGTGTCAGCACGGTGCGAGTGATGAGCGTCTGTGTGTAATGAATGGAAAATCTCACTGTGGAGATGCAGAGGCGATGAGATGGAGAGTATTTGGACTACACTACTCAGAACACACATGTCCTAGCAGACTGGTGTCACCATATGCCAGGCCCTGACGGTACCAGACACCTGCATGATAAATGGAAACCCATGAAGCGGAAACCAAGTTATTTATCTTGTTCTGAAACTTGACTTTTAAGCTTTTCAGTGTCAGGATGCTGGATTTGTTATTGTGATTTATGATCTTGCTTTAAAGGGATCCACTTGAAGCAAATAATAAACAGTAGAACAAGATTCTCTGCAGGAGAGAGAGTGTGCATGTATGGACGCCATTGACCATCAGTTCTTGTCGCAATGACAGGGATGCATTGAGACTGGTTTGGTTGATCATGACTTCGGATTAAGGTATAAGATTAGTAGCATTTTGTTACAGTAATGGATGGCACACTTGACATCCTGTACAATGGTTAGATATCTGTGTATATTGAGGCCTAATTGTAATTGGGGCTAGAAGTACATGCAGTGAATACAATTTATCTGTCAGTTTTCCAAGGTTAGCTAACTAAGCCTGGAACCATCTATGATCAGATTTTGTATAACAGGGTTTAAAAGTGGCTGATATTGTGTAACACAGATCAATTAAAAAAGATAGAGAAAATATTTTTATTACATGTTTACAGGTTTATGCTTTGTAATCTGATTCTGAGCTCAAAATCATTTGTTAGATCTGCTTTACATGTATGCCATCTATGTTCAATGCCTGAAACTGAACTAGTTCTAGCTGTTCCAGGTGCAACCTCCAGCAGCCAACACTATACTCTAGGTCTAGGTGATCATCACTGGTCACAACCTTATTGGCTCTGATGTGGTTTTTCTATAATGGACATTTCTATAATGGCTATTTGAAAACTAATAATGATTTCTAATACTAGTAAGTAGGCGTTTAAAGTAACTACAGTCACCATAATTCATTTTGTGTTCACATGCTGTGGATTTAAAGTTCCTATTATTCATTATACTCTATGTGCGCTCAGATTAGTTTTGAATGATACACAAAGTTCATGTTAAAAGATTAGAAATGCTAGGTCTCAGTAAGTCTGTGTTTGAAGTTTGATCATATCCTTCATCATCTTACAGCATTTTCCAGCTGCCTTCATGGATACCCCTCATAATGGCAACACCTCCCTCCCGAGATCTGCGTCCAACCACGAAACCAGTTTCTCCCGGCCGTTGGAGCAGGAGGAGGAGGAGGGCAGCGAAAGCAAGTTCTCCAGTGATGCCATCTGGTTGTGGGTGGCTGTCATTGCAACCATTGGCAACGTTGTGGTTGTGGCAGTGGTGTGTGCCTGTGCCTTTTAGACTCTGATAGTCTGATTCTCCTTCTTAGCCAGGTTATTAGCACTTTAGAAGCGAATTGACCTCATCCCTAATTCTCCAATTTGGTCCATTAGGTTGAATGTTAATACTTATTTATGAACCAATGCAGGTTTCTATAAGAAATGTTTATGTACTTTAGAGTAGATACAGCTCTGATGTGGAGTTATTGGTAAATCCTGTATATGATGAACCAGTCTGTCGTTATTTACAGACTCATTTATTTAGTGTACTTGTATTTACTGACACAAGGTATATATGTTGAAGGAACTGGGTAGGTACATGTATCGCTAATCAAGCAGGCTTCATAAGATGGTGTTTTATTTCTAACAGGACCACCAGTGTAGGTCAGGCTGATTAATTACAGATATGATCTTGTCGGATACTTCTGATGTTAAACAGGATCTAAAACACAGCGAGATAACTTGACCACTCTGGCTTTGTGGCTCAGTGTGTGATAAATTGGTGACAGATGCTGCATGTCCAGGGGGGTTGCACAGTCACTAGGGTTCACACTGGCTTGCTCAGATCTTACACAACATCTGCCTCCTGCTTTTGGCTTTGCACCATTCTGTGCGAAGATAAACACTAATTCCTTTTAAAAGGGACATATGTAATGTGTTGTCTGTGATTTTAAAGCTGCTTTTCCAAAGATTAATCATACCGATGCTAATTTGCTTAAAGAGGTTTAGATTATATAACCAAATGTATTCATTTTCATCAGGCCAATACCATTTCATTTTGGAGTTCCCATTCATCTGGCTTAATTATTAAACAATTATTACACTTGTCACATGTATTCACATTAAATATTCACATTGAATATGAACTAGCTTAGTTATACAACTAAATATTTTTGCGCAAAATCACCAAACACAACACTGATAAATTCCCCATACTCAACAATTCATAGGTTTAAAACATTGATTTGATTTGATCTTCTGTAATTTAGAGGTGAATCTAAAAACTACACCTGACATGAGATATTGGTTCTAGTTTTCTCCCACTATGAAAGCCAGTGGAAAACTTGAAAGAAGTTGTTTGTTTGTTTTTTTAGTCAAGGTGATCTCCTAATCGTTCCGTTTGCTCTTTTGGACCCTGTGTCAGTAATGAATCGGTACCACTAGTTTAAGAGCTCATCAGAAGTAACGTGCTTGTATAGCCTACAGATTTTATCTCATATAAAATAATTTGGTCATACAAAATTGTGACTCTAACACTAGTCGACCTGACTTCCTGTTTAAGAGTCTGTGCAATGTACTTGTCAATCCACTTGGTGGCTTCATGCATTGAGAGGCTTCTGATTCTGAGTGAGCTGACAGATCGACGCTCTTTGAAAGTTATTTTTTCATTTTGTATTATTTTTAACATTGCCGTGTGGTAGGAGTGTTAATAAACGTCATCTCATTTCAAAACTATGGACATTAATAAAGATATGATCATTGATTATATGAACTCTTTATTCTGCTCTGCGTCTTCACTGTTATTGAAGGTTCCTCACTTGTTTTTGGAACCTTCTGTTCAGCCATTCTTGTCTGTCGCTGTATGGCACGTAGACATTTCCTCTTCACAAGAACAGGACATGCAGGTCTGGACGGATAGAAATTTCACAAACGGACTCTGGCGTCCTATGAAAGTGCCACATTGAGAGTCTGAATGTCACTGCTTTTCGGTTCCTGTTCCACTGCCAAGGTTTGGAGAATTTATGGTTGTTTGCTGATTGTATGCACCTGTTAGCAACTTGCCAGAAAACGCTGAATCCTGCAGTTAGAAGGGTTGCCTGCATACCACTGGCATGTAGCCTATGTGTTTGTTTAAAGCACAACAGCAGTTCTTGATAAAGTTTTGGAATGCAGCATTGCTTCCAGGACATAAAATATGTAACTCTGCGTTAAGAGGGCGAGTGAGTCCGATCAACTAAATCTATAGTTTTATAGCACGAGTCTTTAACAGAACCAACTAATGCAAACTGATCTCAGCGTAATGCTTTCTGCTGTCACATTTCTCCCAGTTCTTCTTGATATTCTCCCCTCTGCTCGTCCTGTGAGGAAAGAAATGAGTGCAATCATGAAGAGTGAAGGTGCCATTGTTACAATTATCAGACAATCCTGACTAAACAGTAGTCATAGTCTGGGAATTACTCCAAATATGGTGAATGGATTATGTTTTGAGACAACTTAAGGTGAATTAAAGTAAAATTACTCTTTAATTCAGCTTCAGCTGAGTGGACAGTGATGTGGTGGTATTAACAGACCTTACCAGCCATGCTAGATAATCAGATCTTTCACAAGAATGAAGATGAGTGTTCACCTGTGGTACTGTGAGTGAGATTCATTTGGATCCTTCAGCACTCAAACCTTTAAATCCCTGGTTTTCTTGATAATCATGATCAGAATAACAAAAGGCAATGTGTTGATTGGGTTGATTTTTTTATTTAACACCGATCACACACCAGGCTAACTGGCTCTTATCTGACATCAGTTGTGTGTTTTCTTCAGTGGGGACTGGATAGCTGGTCAGGATTGAATGGAAAATGGATTTAGAGAAAAGCCTCTGTCCTTCTTGAAAGCTGAAGATGGACAGGTCAGTTATGTTCCAGCATGACCATGACACTAAACATACCGCCAAAACAAAACACAGCATATTGGCTTATGGATAGGAAGGTGAATGTACTTGAGTGGTCAAGTCAAAGCTTTGAATTAAATCCTATAGAAAATCTGTGGATGGACATTTTGAGCACTCTACTGCTGCTTACCAGGAAATTAAACTGAGCTTGAACACTCCTGCAGGAACAGTGTGTGAAGATTCCCCAATCTAGGTGTGTGAAGCTGGTAGAGATAGTGTTGACTGTAATTAAAGAAAAATGTGCCTCTTCCAAGTAATAAGTCAGGAGACTGCTCACTTTTTTAACCATGTACAGTAATCCTAGATTTTCATGTTGTTTCATGTCATGTACCCATAGTTTTTTTTTTTATTGATTGTAAGAACTATTTTATTGATTTTAAGAACTAAGGACTGCTTGAAAGGGGCATGGTGATTTTCTATAGGCACAGTATAATGTTAATGCTGGAAATTGCATCCAATTACAGTATCTGAGCATTCTCTAGAGGTCTGTTATGCCAAGCTGTAAGAGTATAAATATTTGACCCCATTGACCCATTGGAACAATTTTATTTATTTGTGTTTTTGGGCTTCCTGTCTATAAGGGCAGTTGGACTAATTCACAACCACAGATCATTGGTAAGTCCATTTTTATTGTCTAACCGAATGAGATTGATACCTACCATCTGAGAGAAACTGAGTACAATTTTTTTAGTTAATGTACTTGGGACCATAGATTTCTTTTCTGCTTTTCAAGGTTTGTTTTTTAGGTTTGCATCTCAACAGCTGATCAAACTTTTCTTGACATGTTGTAGCTCTGCTTGTTTGTCTAACATATGGAGTTTTCCTTCATTTTACCATATATGGTCAGTCTGCAGTGATCTGTCTCTTTGTCTGATGGACAACAGCAATGCCTTTCTTTTGAATCACTTGAGAAACCTTGTAGTCACTTTTGAGTCAGATTTATAAAGTCTGATTTAGAAAGCTGAAACCTTCTGGATGAGCAGTGCTCTCCAATGTAATAACACTTAACACTCTCAGTAGTCTGTTATTATAAAATGACACTACGCACTTAATAAAAAATAATAGAATATAAATAACTTCTTGACTGCAGTTCAGTTAGTTTAAAAAAAGATTTTATTATTCTTTGAGCTTAAGCACTGACAATACATCAACTTGGATAAAATGTACTACAGGTCCTCTTAGACATTTTCCATTGAGCTTCACCCAAAGTACCCAAACTCCATATTCGTTTCACTATATGAAGTATTTAAAATCTTATGGCTCATACCCAAAACCCATTAAGTCAGTTTTCCAGAAGGTCTGCACATGGGAAACCAGAGAGTCACTGGGATTATTGTGTTTTCTTCCACAAATTACTCAGAACAATCTCTTCATACCACAAAGCCATAATAAGAGCCAGACAATGAGAAACAATGAGAAAGTATGACACTTTGAGCAAACTTTTAGCTAATTTGTTCTCACATGTATGATCTGAGAACAAGTTAATGTAGATTTTGGGTGCTGGATATAACCCTATATTTCAAAACATTCAGTCCAACACATGGCATGTTTAAACACTTTCTTTGGTGATGGAAATGGAAAGTAATAGCATATGAAAAGATTTTGTGAAATACAGGTTTGTGCAAAACTCTGACCAACCCTGGTCGAATAATGTGTTTCTAAATGAAAGTAAGTTAGTACAACCTCTGCAAAATTAAATGACAAATATAATAATTTTTCCAAATGTGAAATAAACATAAACAAGTCAATTTATCCTTCGTTCTTCCATTTATTTTCAATACCAACACACTAATTATAATGGCCACAAGGTGTGATTGTGCTAAGTAAATTTCCTGACTGCATATTTTGATTCACAAAATGCAGGGGATCCCAGCATCTTTCAAAGAAGTACATCAGAAACCCCACAAACAATAGTGGGCACTTGGTAGGACATCATGAAAACTTAAGACACTAGCCACGGTTTGTTGTTTTATAGCCTCTCTAAAAACGCTGGATGTAGGAAACATGAGAAGCACATAAAGCAAATTCCAGGTTAGCTAACTATGCCACAATGCATTATAGTATTTAAGGATGAGTGGAAGTAAATCCAGAGAAACTGCAGTCTTCGTTTTCAGCAAGATGCTTAATCTCCTCGTCCATTTTTTCCCCACAGATTCAGTTTCCTTTTTAATTATGGGGATTATTTTAAATGGGGGGGGGAGGAATAAGAAAAATATACACACACACATCAGGATAGGATGTATAACAGACAACAATATAAATCTTTATATCTCAGCACGTGTTACCCAAACACGGCACACAATGAAAGTGATTGTGAAAGCAGTGGGTGGATGAAAGTGCTAATGCTCTCATTCAGTAAAGCACTCAATGCAGTAAATGAGATACATATGAGTAAGTATTTAAGCCTATCACCAAGACCATTCATCAGACAGCGCTGACTCCCTGCAAACCGGCCTGTAATAATCTATTTTAAGTTCACACATCCATTTAGAGACATGCCAGGGAATATAATTAAACATATAAAACAATATCATCATCAGGTCTAAAGGAATACGCCAGCGTTTTGAAGACGTAATGTCAATTCAGTAGGTGTTTGGTGTGTGGTTACCAAGCACAGCAGTTTTTTCCAGTTTTGTCAGGCAGTTGAATTTATTCAGGTAATGCTAAAATATGGATTTTATTTGTGATATCACTTGGCTAATACCAGCAATGACTCCACTGGTAGTTTACTAATTTGAGGTACTACTTACTGTAGTGGTATGCACTTTGGGACGAAAGCAAATTCAATAATGTTCTGATTTATTTCAAGGAGGCTCTTTACATATGGACTACTTTACATGGACTACTTTGAATTACTGTAAACATGTCCTTTGGGATTCAATTAATTACCCAAAATAATATAAACATCTGTTAAACAATGTTATTTTATTAGTTCAGAATCGTAATGGTCTAAAATGATTTGCACAACTGTATTGTACTGTGTATATATACTGTATGTAGTGGGAGTATAAAGTCTGAGATCACCAGTGAAAGTGCTGCTGTTTTGCATTTTCGCCAAATGAAAGTTCATCTTCTGAAATCCTATAATCGGCATAGTGATTTCAATAATTACATACGTTTCAGAATTCGTTGTAATTTGGAATATACCACTCCCACCCCTCATCAGTGTAATCCTTGTGCACAATCATCCAGACAAGCATTTGGGTCCCAGTGCAAATGCTATTCAGCAATGCTCAAAAATTTCATAAAGGTAGATAATGAGAACCCAATTAATTAAATGAAACAAAAATATGAGACTTGGTCATTTACTGTTTTAGGATACTATAGATGTATGAAACATTTGCATTCAGTTCATGGACAAATGTATTGACAGGGGCCTTTAGGATATGCAGGAATAATTCAGAATTCATTATTCCATCAATCATGGCAAGTAAGCCTGGTTGTAGCAAAACAGGTCCAAACCATGATACTACCAGCACCATCTTTCACAGATGAGATAATGCTGATACACAGGGTTTGTCTTTCTCCAGACATAATGCATTTCAAAACAAGTTATATTTTGATCTCATCTTGTTTGTGCCACATGGCAGGCAGCAAAGTTATTTTAGGATGGCAGTGGCTTTCTCTTTTCTCCAGTGTTGTTCAGTGTTCTCCTGATATTGGACTCATGAGAACTAACATCACCCAATGTGAGAGAGGCATTTAGTTACTCTGAGTTCCTTTATAACCTTGGGGACTATTCTACACATTGGTCATGGGGCAATCTTTGTTGGTCATCCACATCTGGGGAAGGTGTGTTGTTGAGTTTCTTCCATCTGTAAACAGTCTTAGTGTGGATTATAGGAACACAAACTCTATGAAGATGGTTTTCTAAACTTTTACAGTCTGATGAGCATCAACATCTCCTTCACAGGTTTCACTTCTCCTTCCTTAGTGGCATGATACACTTCTAGAATAATGAAAATCAGCCTTTGACAGAAGACTAGACAGCTACCACAATGACCAAAATCGACCAAAATCCAGTTTCAGCAGTTACAGGTTTGCTGATATTTGACGTTTTATCTGCTTGAAGATATTACTTCTGGGAGGATTTCAACCCATGCCTTCTGAAGCTTTTCCCAGGAACATGAGCGGCTTGTACTCTGACCTTATGGTGAAGCTCATCACACTGTAGTATTCTGCTCCTTACCAGTCATTCACCATAATTGCCATTTTAAATATACATTCTCATTATCCTGTCTTTTGTTCATGATAGGGAAAGATGGAGACGTATGATCTGCTGTGGTGACCCCTGATGAGAACAGCCGAAAGGATGTCATCTGATGTGATTCCAATGTCTAGATATGTGTTTTATTTATGTATCATTTCATGAGTGAAATTTGATTTCATTTATTTAGGCAGTTAGTAACACTGTAAGAGAGAATCTTCCTACCAGGTATTAGGCCATGAGCATTAGAACATGATCAAGTCACAATATTGTTATTTTAAATGACAAGGCTGTATGGTATAAAGCCATCAAAAATGTGCATATTATCCACCTAATTTGCATACATTTTAAATCTTCAAAGTACCACTTTTACATGGTGCTTGAAAGTTTGTGAACCCTTTAGAATCTTCTACATTTCTGCATAAATATGACCTAAATCACCATCAAATTTTCACACAAGTCCTAAAAGTCCTAAAAGTAGATAGAGAACACAGTTAAACAAATGAAACAAAAATATTATACTTGGTCATTTATTTATTAAGGAAAATTATCCAATTTTACATATTAGTGAGTGGCAAAAGTATGTGAACCTTTGCTTTCTGCAGCTAAACGTTTCCTGTAACTGTTGGTCAGTCCTGCACACCGGCTTGGAGGAATTTTATCCCATTCCTGGGATGTTGGTGGGTTTCCTCACATTAACTGCTCACTTCAGGTCCTTCCACAACATTTCCATTGGATTAAGGTCAGGACTTTGATTTGGCCATTCCAAAACATGAACTTTATACTTCTTTAACCATTCTCTGGTAGAATGACTTGTGTGATTAGGGACATTGTCTCACTGCATGACCCACCTTCTCTTGAGATTCAGTTCTTGGACAGATGTCCTGACATTTTCCTTTAGAATTCTCTCATATAACTCAAAATTCATTGTTCCATCAATGATGGCAAGCCGTCCTGGCCCAGATGCAGCAAAACAGGCCCAAACCATGATACTACCACCACCATGTTTCACAGATGGAATAAGGTTCTTATGCTGGAATGCAGTGTTTTCTTTTAAACAAAAAAGTTCTATTTTGGTCTCATCCGTCCACATATCATTCTTCCAATAGCCTTCTGGCTCGTCCATGTGATCTTTAGCAAACTGCAGCCGTGCAGCAATGTTCTTTTTGGAGAGCAGTGGCTTTCTCCTTGTAACCCTGTCATGCACACCATTGTTGTTCAGTGTTCTTCTGATGGTGGACTCATGAACATTAACATTAGCCAACGTGAGAGAGGCCTTCAGTTGCTTAGAAGTTACCCTGGGGTCCTTTGTGACCTAGTCAACTATAGCACGCCTTGCTCTTGGAGTGATCTTTGTTGGTCGACCACTCCTAGGGAGGGTAACAATGGTCTTGAATTCCCTCCATTTGTACAGAATCTGTCTGACTGCGGATTGGTGGAGTCCAAACTCTTTAGAGATGGTTTTGTAACCTTTTCCAGCCTGATGAGCATCAACGACTCTTTTTCTGAGGTCCTCAGAAATCTCTTTTGTTCATACCATGATACACTTCCACAAACGTGTTGTGAAGAGCAGACTTTGATAGATCCCTGTTCTTTAAAAAAAAAGGGTGCCCACTCACACCTGATTGGCATCCCATTGATAGAAAACACCTGACTTCAAATGAACTGCTAATCCTAGAGGTTCACATACTTTTGCCACTCACTAATATGTAATATTGTATCATTTTAATCAATAAATAAATGACCAAGTATAATATTTTTATTTCATTTGTTTAACTGTGTTCTCTTTATCTACTTTTAGGACTTGTGTGAAAATAATGTTTTAGGTCATATTTATGCGGAAATATAGAAAATTCGAAATAGTTCACAAACTTTCAAGCACCACTGTACTTCACTTTTGTGTGTTTTGGGTCAGAGTGATATTGGCAGGTGAAACAAAGACACTAGACACATGCATGGTAAAGGTTTATATGTAGGCAAAATCAGTGGCAACAGTTTCCAAAATATTTTCAGACCTTCATGTTAGTTGTGTGCTATCGTGTATAGAATGATCATTAATGACAGTAAAAAAGTTCTGAAAGTTGTGAAGACTAAAACCAAAGAACAGACAGAGATTCAGCAAAAGGGGGGATGGGTAACTGCAAGTTTGTGATAGAAGCCATTTGCAAAGGGTGGGAATGTCTGTGCCGGAGAAAGGGGAGAACGAGTAAAAAGGAGGAAAGAGAGGAGGAGACGTGGGTAGAAGGAGGAGGAGGCAGCGAAAGAGTGCATGTGTTTTTGAGTGTGTATGTGTGGCTGAAGCTCAGACTGTTGAATGAGACAGCCTTGTGAGGCTTCAGTCTGTTCATTCTGTCTGCACCAGAGCATGTCCCAGCAGAGTGTGTGTACATGTGTGAGAGCTCTGACAGTAGGCCAAGCTTCCCCACAAAATCAACCCATCCAGCAGGCATTACTTATAATCTGAGCAGGGTACCTTTGCCAGCAGGAGTGCTCTTCATCTGCTCTGCAATGACATTACTGAAATTCTGGAGAGCCTGGATTCCCCAGGCTCTGCTTTTGCTCCTCCTTATACTCATGCAGGCTGATGCCCACCCGCAATGCCTGGACTTCAGGCCTCCATTCCAGCCTCAGGAGCCACTGCTCTTCTGTAAGGAGTATGCCAAATTTGGGTGCTGTGACCGGGAACGGGATTACCACATTTCACGCAAGTTCTACCAAATCATGGACTACTTCGACTACTCTGGATATATGGCCTGCGGCAAGTACATCCGCAGCTTTCTGTGTCAGGTAAGACCAGGTGTATCTTACGCCAAACCACTTCGATTATTTCTGAAAGCAAAATTGCGCAATTAACATGAGAGTAAATTTCTTCAGGTTGCTAGAAGATGTACAAACTCAGCCAGAAATCCAGTGTGTCACATCTGAAGTAATGTTTTTACACTTGCATCACTCGGCCGGTCTTGCATCACTCAGTACCAGTGCAGGTCCTGTGTGTGTTGCCTCAGAGCTGGATTTTACACTTCAGGATGGATTTTGGACTCAGTTTTACTTATACAGCCTGGCAGGAAGGGCATGACCATATATTTTTATAGTAATGACTTATGTTTTTATTAGATACAGAATACATACAAGACATACTGATGAAAAGCTAGATACAGTTAAGCAGCTGAGTGAAATTCTTTACATCTACCCCCAAATGTAATTGAATGGTCAAGACCTGTTTGGTGGGTAATGTGGTTTTGATTCAAAATCTATGTACCTAACTATTAATGCAGATATTTCTCATTCTTAAATTTTCATATCGATGTTTCCATCATCATTGTTAAACTATGTAACGTAATTTTAAAATACCATCTGAAACCTGTAAAATACGAGTGGCAATGTTTCATTTTTAAGATTTTGGGCAAGATTCTTGTTTTCCACGTAAACAAAACAGTAAATGTGCGACCGCAGTGATGTCTTGATCAACTTTTCACATTAAAGTCTACCTTAAAACATGTTCAATGTTACATTACATCTATGCGGTGTTTTTAATAGTATACTAATACATAATACTTATGAGAAATTGTGTGGAATTAGGATGGACAGCAAAAGCTGGACTCAATTAGGGGGCGTGACTGGCCAACTGGCAGTGATTTTGCTGCTTAGACATCGGTGTACAAGAATCTCAATGGAGGTTATGGGAAACCCCTTAAGATCCTCCATGATTTGATAATAATGAAAATAATGAGCCTTTCTTATCAGACAGGAAATAACGAACAAGTAATTTCTTAATCAGTGAGTCTCCCAAAGCTCCACTTGAACTTCACTCAAACAATAACAAATTCCAAAGGAATGTGTTATGAGTTTTAAGATTGCATTAAGTAAATATGCATACAGTGAGTGCAAAGTCTGTGGGTGCATGGTCGCATGTTTCTTTAAGAGTTTAGTGCTATCCAAAGTCTGTGTTCATGTTCCTTGAATATATAAATTGAACCTGTTTATTTTTATTTTATAATTTACTGACCTGATTCTGAATGAACCAAAGGAATGGTTTTGGCAAAACTCTGGTTTAAATGATTACTGGAGAATCATAAGTATAAAAACCTGGGCTCTTGTGAAGGACATAAACCTAATTTAGGCTGCAGTGTTAAAAAGGTATATCAGACAGAAGTGATATAAAGAAAACATCTAATCTTTCATTTGATTCTTGATTTAAGTCTCTAAGTCTACTGATCATATATGACGTCAATTTTCTATATTTCTGAAAAGGCTAAACATGACTTAAAACGTGCTAAAGAAATGAAAGAGAACCCAGTTAAACAAATGAGACAAAAAATATTAAAATAAGTCGTTTATTTATTGAGGAAAATGATCAAATATTACATCTGTGAGTTGCAAAAGTATGTGAATTTACCTTGAATACGAAAAAGGTGTTTTCAATCAATGATATGAGAGTCAGGTGTGAGTGGGGCCCTTTAGTATTTAAAGAACAGGGTTATATCAAAGTCTTGTACTATGGCATGAACAAAGGAGATTTCTGCGGATGCGTTGTTGGTGCTCAGACCTAACTACCTAACCAAAAGCTAGCTAACTCTCTTCTAGCTCTAGAGAAGGATAACAAGCTTGAGGTCACTTTTAAGAGAAAACTTTAACACTTAAAGTATTCAAAGGATACGTTCTAACACTAAGAAGGCAAAAGAACAAATCAAAGGATGGACTGGCACTTAGACATTTCACAGCTCTACTGTGCAAACTTTACAAGGTGTTCAGTCAATACAACAACTATGACCAAACACAGCGATCACTTACAAATAATAAGAGGAATCCCAGTGGCCTTGTTATAATTATAGTGGCCTTGAGCTCCCAGACGAGCACCCAAATTCTGTCCCAGTCTAGGTATTAGATGTGAGAATAAGAATGCAGTAAAGGGAATGGCACAGCTCCGAAGAAACTCGCAGTCTCTATACAACTAGCATCCAAACTCCAAGGGGAATGATAATTGGGTTCAGAATAGGCAGAAATCAGTAACCACAATTACTAGCAACAAACGCACTACTACATGAGCAAACGCAAGCTGATGCAAAACAAGAGACATGATTGAGTGCCCAAAGTGAGGTGTAAGCAAGCAACAAAGCAAAAGTGCAACCAAGCGAGTATGAGCACGAGCATGAAGCTGAGCATCCAGCTAACCACTGCTCTCCCATGCAGGCTCAGAAAATACCATCATCAGCAACCTCCAATGTGCTCCACTCAGCCAGCAGTGGCTCGCATGACACACCCACACTGAGAGACAGAGAGAGAGAGAGAGAGAGAGAGAGAGAGAGAGAGAGAGAGAGAGAGACATAGCAACACAGTACATATCTCTACTATTAGGACTTGTGTGAAACCCTGATGATGTAGTAAAGTTATAAACATTTCTGTGACTCCATTTAGACCAAACAGGATAGGATTCATTATTCTTGGACTAGCAGGATTCAGTACCCTTGGACTGAGGGCTTTCTCAAAAACTGAACAGTGAAACCAGAATTTGAACCCTCAGCATTTCAATCCCATAGCCCAGAGCTCTAACCTTTGAGCCATTACTGTCCAAAAATTGTCAAATGAAGTGAAATCATGAAACGTCTTGGTAACATTCGCACACTAATCACTTACAATGGTGCTTGAAAGTTTGTGAACCCTTTAGAATCTTCTATATTTCTGCATAAATATGATCTAAAGCATCATCAGATTTTCACACAAGTCCTAAAAGAAGATAAAGAGAACCCAGTTAACCCATTAAACAAATGAGACAAAAATATTATACTTGGTCATTTATTTATTGAGGAAAATTATTATTAATATTACATACTTACATAATTACATATAATAATTACATATTATTATTATTATTAATATTACATATTAGTGAGTGGCAAAAGTATGTGAACCTTTGCTTTCAGTATCTG